>PVJI01011267.1:0-56819 GCA_004026765.1 Micronycteris hirsuta
GTTCCTTGCAGAATTATTGTGAAGATCAGAAAATACATTATGCTAAGTGAAATAAGCCAGGCAGTGAAAGAAAAATACCGTATGATCTCACCTATAAGTGGAACCTAATCAACAAAACAAACAAGCAAGCAAAATATAACTAGAGATACTGAAATTAAGAACAAACTGATAGTAACCAGAGGGGAGGTGGGAGGGGATAATGGGTAAAAAGAAGGAAGAGTTTTCAGGAACATGTACAAAGGACACATGGACAAAACCAAAGGGGGGTAGGATCAAGGGTGGGGAGTGGGGCCCTGGCTGGTGTAGCTCAGTGGATCGAGTGCAGGCTGGGAACCAAAGGGTCGCTGGTTTGATTCCTAGTCAGGGCACATGACTGGGTTGCGGGCCAGGTCCCCAGTGAGGGCCATGTGAGAGGCAACCACACATTGCTGTTTCTCTCCCTCTCTTTCTCCCTCCCTTCCCTTCTTCCTAAAAAATAAATAAAATCTTTAAAAATTTTTTGAAAAAAAAGGGTGGGGAGTGGGGATGGCTAGGGTGGGGAGGAGTGGGGGGGTGGAAATGGAGACAACTGTACTTGAACAACAATAAAGAATAATTTTAAAAAGTAAATTTATGAGAATTAGAATAATGAGGAGGGGGAGGGTGACAACAGGGGATCCCAGCTAAGCTTAAATTAAGACTCAGAACCTGACAAAAATGCTACAATTGTGAAGAAAACATTTTTAGCGTTTGAGCTCATGAGGTGTACAAGCCAGAGGAAGGTATGGAGGGCAGAGACTGTGTTTCTCGTTCAGGCCCAGACCCCTTCTCTGATAGAAAGGGGTTTATGAACAAACCTGAAGTAGCAGGGTTGTGAGTCAGCAAAGGCAAATAATGCCTGGGGGCCTTGGTGATAAAGTTTAACAAAACTGGGGAGAGGATCGTTCTCCCACTTCTGCTCAAATTGGAGCATGGCGACAGCTCTAAAATGAGAACGAAGGGAACAGTGCCATCATTTGACTCAACAATTCCTGCCTTGGGAGTGCGGAGAGCAGCACCCTCAGCAGAGAGGAAGGGTTCTCACAGATGACACTGGCCACAATGCAGTGACAAGGCCCTGCCGCTTCTGCTGAGATCGGTACATACCTATTTCTGTGTTTGTGGTTGATGAATAATAAGGAAAGATTATGGGGAAGGAACAGAAGCACACTTGATTCCGGGCAGCTTCTGAGAAGGTGACTGAGGACCTACCTCTCCATCAGCCAATGACATTTTGCTTATAGGTGTCATAAAGGGTGTGCAGAATTCTGACAGGCAAAGAAAGGTAAGTGGACGTTCTAAACTGAGGGAACAGCACAAGCAAAGATTCAGAGCTATGAACATAAAAGGGAAACTTTTAGACAAAAGAAAGTAGTCTTATGTGACTAGAGAAAGGAGTGCAAGCTAGGTAACGTTTTTCTACTCTGATTCTGATTTAGCCCCTGGAGCAGGGATTCTCAGACGTCTTGTGTCAGTTTCTCTTTACACTCTTCAAACTTGGGTGACTTCAGAGCTTTTGTGAATAATGTCTCTTGAATATCTGTTCTATTCAAAATGAAAATGGATAAATTTTAAAAATACTTAGCTTGAGATCATCCAAAATCATAAACGTGTTAACATAAGTAGCCCATTTTTGTGAAAATTAACTATTTTACAAAGCAACAAAAATAGCAGCATTCTCTTTTTTGAAAATCTTTGTTTCTGACGTCTGGCTTCACAGAGGACAGCAGGGTTTTATGTGTCTCTGCATCAGTCTGTTGTGATGTCACACATCACGTTGCCTCTGAAAACTTAGGGCTCATGAGAGAATGAGGGCAAAAGGGAGATCATGTTTTCGTATTATGAAAATAGTTTCGATCTTCCAGACCCCCTGAAAGAGTTTCCCCGGGTCACACTTCAAAAACCACTGCCCTAGAGCAAGTGTAGTAGATATCACCGAGGGAAAAAGCCAGAATTTGCAAACGTAGTGACGATGATGGTAACGGCACTAATCACATCGATAGCTGACAGAGGTTGTATGCTTATTATGTGCTATTCTAAGCATCATGAAACCCTGAGAATTGTCCTTCCCAGATGAGGACACTTAAGGACAAAGAAGGTAAATAATTTGCCCAAGTTTATATAGTCAGTAAGTGGTGGGGAAGCTGGGCTACCAACTCGGGCAGCCTGCCTCCGGAGCCTGCACTAACCACTGCACCCCCTGCCTCTCTCAGGGACAAAGGCCTGCAGTGTAAATGACAAAGGGTTGAGTCATCCCACTCACCCACCCCTTCTCTCCGCTCCCTGCCATTTCAGATTTCAATGCTCTTTTCTCTTTCCCTGCCCGTTTAGAGAACTCATGTTTCTTTTCATTCCGCAGTAAGTCCTGGTCCATGACCCGTTGTTCATTATTCCTACCACTCCACGGAAGCTGCTCTCTCCAAAGGCACCAGCGACATTATAATTTTCAGATGTAGTGGCTACATTTCAGTCCTCATCCTCCTTGCTCTTTGAGATATGGCAGATTATTAACCTTTTTTAAAAATTAAGATTCTCTCCTCTATTGGTTATTCTGATACCGGACACTTCTATTTCTTTTACCACTTACTCAATCATTTCTTTTCAGAAAATCCTCTGTGAGGTCCTCTTCCTTGGCCTGTCCCTTAAACATCTTCATTCCTCAGTGTTCGGTCCTAGTCCTTCTTTCTTTTCATTCTGTAACTTCTCCAACTGCCACATCGTTCACCTTCATAGCATTAAATACTAACTATATAATCCTGACCCCAAAGATATGTACAGCCCAGCCCCCGTCATACCACCACCCTCCATGAGCCAGATGCTCAGAAGTCATTCCAGACTTCTTCTCACTCTACGGTCGGCCTCATGCTTCTCCTGAATCTACCTTGAAACATTTCTGAAATGTTCCCAACCCTGGCTCAGACGCTGCTCTTCTCCCACCTGGATTATTACACTGGCCTCACTGGTAGTTTGTTTCTTTTACTTCTGGCTGCTGAGAGTTCATCCACAGCAGCCGGAGCTGCTGCTCTGCACTTTGCATGACTTGAGGTGCCATCATTACATTGCATGCTGTACAGAGTGGGGCAAGAGTAGGCGAACAGTTGTGAGTACACAAGACACAGAGTTTATTCTTGTATTGTTATGTATGTATTATTGTATCATATCCCAGTACAAACAACTGTAACCCCACTTTTGCCACACCCTATATTATGGTGCCTCCTGGAGTTGCGCAGCACTGAGGCGTTGTGTTGTGTGCATTGATGTTGGAATATGCCTTCTAAATCCCTGTGGGACTAAGTCTCTCCATAGTCTGAAATCGCTTTGCCTATTGCCTTCACGATAAAGCCCAAATCAGACACAGTGTTCTAGATATTATGGCTGTGTCACAGACTACTCTAAACTTAGCAATGTAAAACAATAACCACTTTGTTAGACTTATAGATTCTGTGGGTCAGAGATTTGGGGAGGTAATTGGGGGAACAGTTTGTTTCTGCTACGGGAGGTCTAGGGCTCTACCTGGAGGTGTCTCCATTGATGGTGACTGGGATCCTCTAAGGCTCATTTACTCACATGTCTAGGACCTGAGCTGGGTGGAGATTAGGACTGCTGACTAGGGCACACGTGTGTCCTCTCCTTGTGGCTTGATTTCCCCAGAGCTTGGTGGCCTCAGGGTAGAAAGATTTTTTTACATGGTATTTCAGAGTTGTAAGTGCAAGTGCTGCAGGGGGGAGCTACATACCCATTTGTGATAGCCTCTGAATTTACAGTGTCACTTCTACCACATTCTGTTGGTTACAAGAAAATTTGTCCAGATTCAAGGGGAGGAGACATAAACTTCACTTCTCAATTGAAAGCATATGAGGTTACTTTGTAGATAAGCATGTGAGATAGAAGACATGGTGGCCATCGATGAAAAATACAATCTGCAGCACAAACTATAGCAAACCCTGCCTGCAAGCCCAGCCTCCCTCCCTGCCACCTCTCCTTGACCTGCAAATGCCAGTCATACAAACATCTGGCTGCTCTCTTCTGCACCTATCGCTTCCTCTACCTGCACACTTTCACACTCCCTTTAACAGTAAGGTGTGTTTTTTTTTTAAGATTTTATTTCTTTTTAGAGAGAGGGGAAGGCGGGGAGAAAGAGGGAGAGAAACAACAATGTATGGTTGCAACAGTGTATGGTTCCTCACTGGGAACTTGGCCCACAACCCAGGCATGTGCCCTGACTGAGAATCGAACTGGCGACCCTTTGGTTCCCAGCCCACGATCAATCCACTGAGCTACACCAGCCAGGGCTAACAGTAAGTTTTTAAGGAGAAAAAAAAAAAAAAAAACAAGCGGCTTTAAGAAGTTAAGCCAGAAATGGCAAAAGAACAGAGAGAAGGATCACTTAAACAGAATAGAACACAAAATTAGACACAAGAATATACTGGAATTTAATATTTGATATATGGTTGCTTTTCAAATAACAGAGGGAAAGATATGTGCCCAAACACCCATCTAAGAAGCAGCTTCATCTGGTAGATATTGGAAAAGTACAAGTTTTTTCAAACTTCCTTTTTATTTCCCCCCAAGTTACCTGCTCTGCATGTACTCCTACCTGCTCCACCTTCACCTGCTCCCTCCTTCTCTTCCTGGGGCTCCTGGACGCATCCTTTCCATAGATTCTACTCCTGCAGTGTCTACACCATCACCATACAAGGCTGCCCAAGTGTGTTACACTCTACTGAAGGCTCGGAAAATGAAAGAAGTTACAATGTAGGAAGGGAGAACTTAAGAGCTGAATGCAAAATACGGTTTTTCCCACAAAACACTATGATGCTTATTTAACATGTGAACAGTGTTCATTGAACATGCATTTATTGAATGTCCACTATGTATCAGGCCCAGTTCTAGGTGCTAAGGATAGAATGATGTAGCAGATGGTGGT
This sequence comes from Micronycteris hirsuta, assembly GCA_004026765.1. Lineage (NCBI taxonomy): Eukaryota > Metazoa > Chordata > Mammalia > Chiroptera > Phyllostomidae > Micronycteris > Micronycteris hirsuta. The sequence continues at coordinate 4,946 of PVJI01011267.1, forward strand.
GTGGCTCCACCCTTATACCCTTGGGCTTTATAGCACATACCATCCCACTTCTAATTAGCAGGACCTGCATCTGTTTGCCTGTTGACTCTCTCCAGCAACCAGAATGTGGTATGGCTATGGGCAAGTGAGCTCATCAGGCCAGAGTGCAAAAGAATTCGTACACCCTAGAAAGAGCCCTTATTTGGTAACGACTAGTGTCATAATATCTCAGCAACCACACCCACCAGGGGATGTTCTTTAAGGCCCACAGTTCTCCTGTACAATTAAGCTCCAGTTACCCAAAGTGGTAATTGGCTGATAATGCATCCTTAACTGACTGGCTTCTCACATCTACCTCACTTCTCTACACTGCTACTGGTATTTCCAGAGACTGTATCTCATATAAACAATTGCACTCAAATTCTTGTCTCAGGTCGGCTTCTGGGGAAACCCACACTAAGATAAATGGTTTTAAAAAGTAGATATAAAAAGGCAAAATCCTGACCTCACGAAGAAGATAAACAATAAACAAGTAAACAAATATATGATTTTAGGAAATGAGAAATGCTACACCAGAAAACAAAGCAGGTAAGGGATAGATAGAGTGACTGGTGGGTGTGAGGGGAAGGGATACTATTTACATAGGGTGTTCTAGGAAAGGTCTCTAAGGAGGTGATATTTGAGAGTCTTAAATGAAGTGAGGGAGGGAGCCTTGCAAATGTCTAGTGAGAGAACATTCTTGGCAAAGCAACTGAAGCAAGAGCTCCAGCAAGAAGGCCCTTTCCTCTTCATCTACAGTCACTCTTAGGTGGTGTCATCCAGTTGCATGGGTTTAAATTCCATCTATACGCTTTCAACTCCCATAATCATACTGTCAGCTGGACATTTTTCCTGGAATCCAGACTCACAAATCTGTCTACCTCTTTCTATCTGTATGTCTAACAGATATCTCAAACGTATGCACAAAACAAAACCTTGTTCTCCCCAAACTTTCTCCTCCCACTGAGATGCCTTCCCCCCTCTCAGTAAGTGGGTAACTTCATCCTTCCAGTCTCCCAGGCCAAAATCACTGTAGTCATCTTTGAGCAAGCCTCTTGCTCCTCCTACAATTTATTCCTGCCCAGTAACTGAAGAAATTGTTTCAAAATGAAGTCAAATTATCTCATTCAGATTCAAAATAAAAGTTGTTACAATGACCTACTAGATTCTACACTATCTACATGCCCACTTACTGTTCTTACCTCATTGTTACCACTCTCCCTCTTGCTTACTTCATGAAACTCATGTGAGTCTTCTTGCTTTTCCTCAACTATGCTAGGCAATTGGTGCCTGTAATCCAGCCTTAATACAGAACACATAGTAAGCACTCAATAAATATTTGTTGAATAAATGAACAAAAGAATGTATTAAATCAAACATCTGTGACTCCTAATTCAGTATAATAAACCCTTAAAGAGGAAAGGACATGTCTTCAATTCTTCATCTAGAGCACCCGCACACTGGTGTCAAAACCTTACGTTATTCTGCGGAGCACTGTTAATTTCTCTCTTCTTCCTTGGGTTACAGGTTGTGCCATCTGGCTTGCTGAGAAAAAGGAACCTGGTGGCTCATTATGGTCCTTTCTCAGTTGCACAAGACTTGGCTACAGCTGTGGCAGTGATGCTCCTAATGTCTACATTACACTCTTAGCTCAGAACAAATATCTTCCTTGTAGAAACAAGGGGACAGGAAATGGGGTTGTATTATCCTTACTAAGAAACAGACTATTCTAAACCATGCTATTGGTGCAACTGGTTAGCCATCTGAGAAAAACAATTAGTTGGATTTCCTGTCTCAATTCCTAAATAAAATGGATAAATTCAAGATAATTTTGTACTTAAATGTAAAAAATTAAAACTGGTACTAGCCCGGCTGGTGTAGCTCAGTGGATTGAGCGCGGGCTGGGAACCAGAGGGTCCCGGTTCGATTCCCAGTCAGGGCACATGCCTGGGTTGCGGGCCAGGTCCCCAGTGAGGGCCATGTGTGAGAGGCAACCATACATTACTCTTTCTCCCTCCCTTCTCCTCTCTCTGAAAATAAATAAGTAAATAAAATCTTAAAAAAAAATGTTATCTTTAAAAAAAAAAACTGGTACTAAAAGAAAATACAGTGAGTATGTCAATAAGAGAAACCTTTCTAAGCATAAAACAAAAGTCATAAATCATGAAGAAGAATAGATAAGTTTAACCTTCACAAGAATGTAAGGAGGATCCATAATGACGGCAGAATAAGTGGAAGTTACACTCATCACCTCCCAGGAACAAACTGGAATTACAGCTAAAATATAGGGCAATCAGCCTGAAACTGAAGACTAGCTGGAGAAAAGTCCTATAACCAAGGATTTACAGAAGAAGCCACATCGAGACTGGTAGCAAGTGTGGAGACACGAAAAGGGCTGGCCCCACTCCCACAGACCATGGTTGAAATCCAGGAGGAATATCTCAGCTGAAAAATTTTCCCCTGAGAAGAGTGGGGTTTTAACTCCACAGCAGGCTCCCCACCCTAGAGCACCAGAGCCTGGAAAAGGCACCACGTAACATCTGGTTGTGAAAATCAGTGGGGATTCTGTTTGGCAGGGAGAGACAGGAGTCTGCTAGACACAAGCATCCTTTTAAACAGTCAATATACAAAGTCTTGTCCTCATTGACACACCCTGGGCTCCAGCAAAGGGAGGGCAGAGCTATCTTGGGAGGAGATGTCTTGGGAGGAGATACTGGGGTGTGTAGCTCTGGGGAGAGTGTGGAAGGGGACAGCTGTTGGAATCCCTTTTGCTGAGTTAGTCTACTGCACTGCTGATGTCATCTTTCTTGGGTGGAGCTTGCCCCCTCCTTACAGCATTAGCCAGGGGGAATATAATAAATAACCCCACCCTTGGAGCTCCCTATTGCCTCACCCTGCAGAGCTCATGCCCTGCTGAGGAGTCAGCTGCCTGTACTGAGGTGTAGAGGTCTGCACAGACCCAGGGGGTGTCAGTTACTGAGTTGTATGGCCTGGGGTTGGGGAACATCCCCCCGACTACTTTCCCATGAATGTGTCTGATGCCTGCTCATCACAGGAGATCTACTAGCCTACCCTCTCAGTTTCCAGCAGCCACAACGTCTTGCATCTTAGTGGCTCCACCCTGCTGATCTCTGGGCAGAACCTGGGACAGATTGAGTTGTGTGGATCTGGAATGAGGGCCACATTCCCTACCTTCCCCCAAGCCTGACAGGTATATCCCCCTTTCCTGACTTCTAGTGGCCCCACTCTGCTAAGATCCATCTCCTGGCAGACTTTGGGACAGACTGATATGTTTGGCTCTAGGACAGGAGAAATCTTGCATCCCTCACATGTCCAACCAGTGCAGAGCCTTCCCTTCACATAGCTAAATCTTAGTCTGTTAGGGCCTGGTAAACTCTGCTGATTTCACCCTCATGACTCCCAGAGACCCTGCCCCACAACAAACGTATATAAGCACCCAGTGGTTAGCAGCTAAACATGGTATATCCTGGGACATTTGCTGAGTGGTCTCAGACCCAGCACTGACACCAAGTTTGAACCTGTATCAGTCTGGTGAATACCATTTGTCCGTACCTGGTGATTCACTGAGAACATACCTCATGCAACTAAACTACCACCAGAGGCCCTTTCAGTGACTGAGACTAGCAGGCAGCTGGTAGGTGGAGGCAGGCAGAGGCAGATCTCAGGATGCCTTGGGACTTTTGCTGACCTGTCCCCTCACCGGTGTTAGTAAAAAACTGGCCTCGGAGCCCTGGCTGGTGTAGCTCAGTGGATTGAGCGCAGGCTGGGAACAAGAGGGTCCCGGTTCGATTCCCTGTCAGGGCACATGCCTGGGTTGCAGGCCAGGTCCCCATGAGGGCCATGTGAGAGGCAACCATACATTGCTGTTTCTCTCCCTCTCTTTCTCCATCCCTTCCCCCCTCTCTAAAAATAAATAAAAATAAAATCTTTAAAAAAAAAAAAAACTGGCCTCGGTGCACAGCTTGATCTTTCCCGTGTGTACCTAGGCCCAGTAGAGGCAACTACAAACTGTGGATCACTTTGTAGCTCCAAATAGGTTGCCTGGGACCAGTCACAGGCAGCATCTGACATTGGTGTACACCAAAGTTCCCCGCAAGGGACCCCAGAACCAACACACCCAGTGGCCACCATCAGACAATATCATAGAAGGATTCAGTTAGCTTCACAAGTGACATATCCAAAGGCAGATCTTGGAAGGCACCAGACCCTGCTGAGGTGTATCCTGCTTGTCTGGTCAGCACCTGAACAGCAGCTCACTGTGGTCAGGGTTAATTCTCACAGCCAGCCTGAGGATTGACACCACACATGAATGGGCCAATAGCAACCGAGACTCAATTACAATGGGAGGGCACACGCAACGCATCCATACCAGGATCATTCCTGGAATACCCAACACAGGTGATCAAGGAGACTGCATCACCAGGTCCCACAGGACACCTGCTGCATATGGTCACCCTATTAAGACTGGGAGTCATAACACATCTACCTAATACATAGAAACAAACACAAAGAGGCAGTCAAAATGAGGAGACAAAGAAACATACCTCAAACAAAAGAACAGGACAAATCTCCAGAAAAAGAGCTAAATGAAATGGAGGCAAGCAATTTACCAGATATAGTGTTCAAACAAATGGTTATAAGAATGTGCAAGAAACTTAGTAAGAACTACAAAGAACTTAGTGAGAACAACAACATGAAAAAGAATATAGAAACCATAAAAAAATCAGAGATGAAGAATTCAATATCTGAAATGAAGAATACACTAGAAGGAATAAACAGTACATTGGATGAAGCAGAGGATCTAATCAGCAATTTGGAAAACAAGGTAGCTGAATATACCACATCACAGCAGAAAAAAGAAGAAAAGAATTTTTAAAAATGAGGATATGTTAAGGGTTCTTTGGCACAACATGAAACAAACCAACATCCACATCATAAAGGTACCAGAAGGAGAAAAGAGTGAGAAAGGGACCAAAAGCCTCTTTGAAGAAATAATGACTGAAAATTTCCTAACCTGGTAAAGGAAAACAACAAGCAAATTCAGGAAGCTTAGAGAGTCCCAAACAAGATAAACCCAAAGAGACCCACACCAAAACACTTGATTAAAATGGCAATAGTTAAAGACATAGAGAGAACCTTAAAAGCAGCAAGAGAAAGACAGTTACCTACAAGGCAGCTCTCATAACACTATCAGCTGATTTCTCAACAGAAACATTTGAAGCCAGGAGGGATTGGTATGAAATATTCAAAGTGATGAAAAGCAAGGACCTACAACCAAGACTACTTTTTCCAGCAAGTCTATCATTTAAAATCAAAGGAGAAATAAAGAGTTTCCCAGACCAAAGAAAAGCTAAAGGAGTTTATTATCACCAAACCAGTATTACAAGAAATGTTAAAGGGCCTGCTTTAAAAAGTAGAAGGAGGAAAAAAGAATTTAAGAAGTTTCTATGTGGGTATTTAGGTATACATAAAGATAGGATAAATTATAAAGAAAAACAAGGGAATGATTAGCACATTTCCATATAATGGTTACCTTTGGGGAGAAAGTTACCTAGCAATTTTACTTCTATAAATTATCATATGGAATGCATAATACTAATTTCTAAAGATATATTTGCAAGAATGTTAATACTGGTATTTTTATAGTGCAAATAGCACAAAAGTTTATTCGTAGGGAACTGGTTAAATGAACTATGACACATGCAAACAATGGAATTTTTCTCATTAAAAATGATATTAATCTAGATATACATGAAAAGATGCTCACAACATTTGTTCAAATAAAATAGGAGACTAGAGAGCATCGTGTGTACAATGGTCCCTGTGTGTGTGTGTGTGTGTGTGTACGTGAGGTTAGACAAAAAGAGGTATGTGGAAGGAACCATTAACAGGCGTTATCTCTGGATAATGGTACTGCCTCCCTTTTCATATTCTTCTGAGTCATATGATGTTTATACAACATATCTTTTCATCAATACAGTTGTTTTTAAAATCTTAATATTTTCACTAACTTTACAGAGTAAATCTAAGATTAGAGCTGCTTGATAACATAGTTTCTAAATTTCTCCAGCAGTTTCTTAGGTTTCTCCTGATTTCAATACCCTAAATATTCATTTGCAGATTAATCTATTTTAAGAACACTGGGAGTAATGATTTTTTCTTCTTGAGTGCGTGTACCTGTTATGTGATCCTTATCATATTTCTTGTCTAACATTTTAAATTATGTCATCATGACTGCTTGATTTATTCCATAGTAAAATTGTCACCTCTTAAAGGGTTGTGTTTTAGAATTCTTGATTTTTTTTACCCCACATGCAGATACTCAACAGATATTTATTTATGGATGAACTTCAAAGATTCCTGCTGTGAAGGCATTTGTCAAGCCCATAAACTTTACTAAAACTACCCAATTTATCCTTTGCAAATCATTATTTTTATTATAGTAGCTTGCATTCTGAAAGCAAAGCTCCTCCACATTTTCAGTGATCAGAAGGGTCCCTGAAAGTGATCCCTGTAGGGATCACTATAGTCTGGGAACCAAAATTCCCAGGTTCCAAATTTATTCCTCCTGTAATGGAAAATCCAGTGCTGACCTCTCCTGCTGAGGTGGTAGTTTCTGATTGCACAATATTGTGTTCCTGTCCCAGGGCTGCAGAATCCCAAATACTCTTTTGAGAACCTCTCTTCTCACTAGAAACAGACTGTTCATTTAGCAATTAGAGCTGTCAGCACAGCAAGCTGGCAAGAAAGACAGCAGCTGCTGTCCCCGGGCAGGGAGCCGTTGGCAAAGATAAGACTTTGGGACCTAAGGAAATAGGTAGGACAGTGATTCTTAATTTGTGACTTCCCAATCACTTACATATTTGCATCTTGCATCCTGGCAAATGACATATGTAATAATCACACCTATATGATAGAGAGGAAGGTTAGACTGGAAGTGTACGGAGCAAGCTAAGAACAGGAATGGACTCTGGGTCTCCAAGGGCTCAGATCTAGGTGATGCTGTTCCATCCATTCATCCCTCCATTCAACACCCACCAACTGACCATCTATTCTATACCAGCTGCTGATCTTGGTGCCACAGACTAACTGGTGAATGTGGAGTGGTTCTTATCTCTGAGGGACAGATAGTGAGTGGAAAAGACCAAAATATAAATAAGAGCAACAACAGGTTTTTAACTTTATGGGACAAAGAGAGGATGTTTGTATAGGGATGGAACAAATTGTGGGTCTCCACAGTTTCCACCTTCCCCTTTGTCCTAAGGAACCAAATTTCCTAATCATGTCAGCATGCTTCCTCTGAGGTTTTCCATCATCTGACCAGGTTACCCTGAAATTCCTCAAGTTTTTATGGTACATGCTATTTGTGCATTTTATTTTGGCCTGTAAATTGTGTTGGCCTATGATAGCTAATGATATAATAGCTACTCGCTATACACTTTGAATTGAGTAGTTACTGAATTAGAAAGCCCCTCATCTCTCTTTCTACTCCACATGAAAAATGAAGAGAATTGCCTTGCTCTCTGTGCCCCCTCCTAGAATTGATGATCAAAGGCTCTGAGGAATGATATATTTTGTTAGATGAGGGTGAGTGGTTAGTGTTCATCCCTTCACAGAATTCAAGATACAGACAGCAGGGAAGGATCAGCTGTAGTGCCTTTTGCTAGTCAAGACTCTTTGTATGCAACTGACAGAAACCTGACTCCAAATTGCCTTAAGCAAAGAGGGAATTTGTTGGTTCATTTAATTGCAAAATCTCTTTATGTTAAAGACCTTTGGCCAAATGTTTCTGGTCAACTTTGATCATTGATAACATATTTTCACTCACAGAGTCTTGATTTCTTATTAGTATAATCATTTATTACACAGCTGTATTTGAGTTTATGATTGAGCTACTTAGAAAAGCTAATGATTTAACTTTCTTATTTTTAAGTTTTATTAAGAAATTTTTTTTAACAAATAGAAAAGTAGAAAGACTAGTACACTGAAATCATTTATTGAATCCAAAACTAGCTAACATTTTGTTATATTGACTTTATCTATGTGTGTATTACTAAACCATTTCAAAGTTAACTTCAGTTATGACAATCTATTTTTAAATATTTTATCTTGTAGCTTTAAACATTTAAGAATATTCACCCTATTAACCACAATGCCACTGGTACACCAACAAAAGGAAAATAATTCTCTAATGCTTATTTATGTTTTCCCAACTATTCCAAATGTGTTTTACAACTGCTTTAGCTTGTTATTTAAATGGTCATTGAAATCACTGTTACCATTAAATAACTACTGCTAGTATCACTTATATTCTTAATTGCATAATCTCCCCTTCTATTCTGTGTTAGGTTAACACCTAACACAAGGAACTTTGATTATATAAGCCCGCTTTACAAGTTCTACTATACAGTTTCCTATTTTTCCCTTTCTTCCTCATCTTCCTGTCACCTGGATATCAGCTTTCTAGCTTTATCTGCTTTTTGTCCTGATTCAGACCTGACACCATTGCTCTTTGCTGTCCTGACTGACTTTTTCCTAGACAGCTTTTAGACCCTTCTGGATCTCTCTTCCTCGGCTGTTCTACTTGACCAAACTGGTGCCAACATCAGCAAAACTATGCCTTTGAGTTCTACTAGAATCCCATCTGGGGGAGATAGAAGATTTTTACATTTAGCTCCTGTGGGTAGAGTGAGTTTCCAGCGCCATGGAGGATCTGACTCTCATAGTTCAGCCATGCCGGTGTTGCCCTGCCTGGCTGTGCTGAGCACTCTTCCGTGGCCTCATTCCTGCTCCCATCTCTCCATCTGGCACCTTCAGGCTGAGCTTCATTGAACTTATATATATCCGGTGCTATACTTCAGACCTCAACTACAACAAATTTTTCCTGCATTCCAGCTGTGCTTGGGAAGAGTCTTCCTTCTTAGGGTAGGTAGAAAAGGGCCAGATAAGAACACTGATCCCGGGGAAGCTAATAATTTCATGCTCCATTAAATCAATGCTTAAAGAATATCTGTTCAATGTTTCTTTAGAGGAAGGGTTGTGCACTGTGTGGACAGACATGGAGACAGACTATAGGTGGTCACATATCACTTGCATACTTGACTCAGCAAAGCAAAAGCTTGCAGGTAATTGGACTCACTCTTTAAAAAAATAGTTGGGGAGAAAAGAGGAAGCAATATTGCTGAGGTTGGAATGGAGGGAGAGGCAGGGAGAGAGGTCAGTGACCCCGAAGGCCACTTCAGTTTAGCTGTTCTTGAGGGCAATGTGTCCTCAGCCAGCTATTAGTCCCACGTTGCCAATACTGTTGAAGCTCCTTGGACTCTCCAGACTGAAGGCCAACAAGTAGAGCATCTCCTGAAGGACTCCTGCCTGCCACCCACCAGCATTCCCTGGGCCCCTGGAGCCTCAGCTCCCCTGCCACCTCAATGTCAGAGGTACCAGATGAATACTACCTACAGGGTGGTTGAGGAGCTGCCCAGGTATCACCCGCCTTCCTAGAACAAGTGTCCAGTTGAACATATGCCCAGCCTGAGAGCCTGCCAAGCAGCTGCATTCCATCTTCTAGTCTGATATGGAAGCTCTTCTCATAAACTGTAACACCAGTTCCCCAGCAAGACCCCAGCAACCTTTGTAAAGAACTCCTACCAGGACTACCAAGGCCTCAACATAGCTCATCACCATATGTGGCGGCAGTGGAAATTACTAATGCTCATTCACCCTTCTCTCACTTTGAAAGCAGCACAATGGAGCAACGATAGTTGCTCTATAATACGGAGGCTACAGGCATTGTATCTCTCTGCCCTGACCTTATCTGAGCCAATCTGGCATTTTATAGTCTTCTAGACTTTTAGTTTGTAATAAAGTTATGGGGGTAACTATCTCAGAAAGACATCAAGTCTAGTAACCTCAACCCCGTACCCATTTCTCATAGAAGATGACCCCAACTGAGGTCAAATATTATTCCAGGAAGTGGGGATTCCAGCCTAAAATCCTCTTTTAGTCACTGTTTCCTAAGGCTCCGCATCTGTGTCTAGGGCACACATCCCATCACAGCCTGCAGCAGCTGCCACATGCAGGGAAGTTTTGTTCACATCAGGCTGGTTACCTCTTTCTAGTGTTCTGAGTTTTCAATCTCATACACTCTAGACAGCCAAGACAGCCAGGTGGACACTCTCTCTAAAGCTCTGGGAGCATGTGCTCAGGGTGATGCTCTGTCACATACTTCTTGAGTAGGTTCAACTAGCCCTAAATATGTTCTACAAAGTATAGAATCAAACACAATATCCTTCACAATACTGCTATGAGACTTCCATGCTGATGTCAAAAAATATGTGAGAAGTCTGAGGATTTCATGTATCCTCTTCAACTCGCAGTGTTTCCTTGCATGTTTCTGACCCAACCTCCTATCCTGGATATTTTTCCTAATAAACCCTACCTGCACCTCCACAGCCGATCTGTTCATCAGTGAGGTTACCTTCCTCCACACTCATTTAATTTCTGACCTAGTCTCTGGTGTGCCTTCTAGTTTAGAAGGGTACCACCTTGTCCACCTGCACACTGTCCAACATACAGTAATGGCCAAATAACACATCTCATCCAAAGACCCAAAGGAAACCTATTAACATCACTAGGCAGAGTGCCTCATCAGTGCACGGTTTGTGTTTAATAGTTTACTCCCTATCTAATCAGAGTGCCCCCAGTCTGTTCCTACATCCCCCTGCACTATGAACCTGAAACTCCACAGGCTCCATAGCAATGATGCTTCAACCACCCTCATGTACACTTGACCTTGTTTGAGTCTTTAAACCCATCAGAACAGCCTATGGATCAAAACTAAGAGAAATAAAGACAAGCATTGCTCACTTTAAATCAGTTCCTTCCCTAGGAATTAACTAGCATCCTCTAAAATTTACTTCCAATCTGTTCTCAGCTCTTGACTCTTGACTTTGTCATCTTTTGAAGCTTTGTTCCTGTCCTTTCTTATTCACTGAATGAACTTGGTTTTCTGGGTTTGACCCTTCGAGTTCTTAAAGATCCTGCCTTGTATTCAGTGCTCTGATACATCACTCATGATGGGTTAAGTCAGGCTCTCGTTGCAAACAACTCCAAGAGCTCAGACCCCTTATACAATAAAAATTTGTTACTGATTCTGTATGTCCAATGTGAGTCAGCAGGAGGCTCTGCTCATTGTAGTTACTAAGAAACCCAAACCGATGGAGACTCCATCTAAATTCTTGCTACACGGAGATGTGGAGATGTAGAATGGGCAGTCCCACACCCACATGTCATGGTTAAAAATCAGTAGGAATACTTTACCTCAGGAGCAAGGAATCCCAGCTGCACACAAGACCACCCAGCCCAGGGTTCCAGTGCCCGGAAGAGAAGTCCCCATATCTTCTGGCTGTAAAAACCAGTGGGGGTTGGGGAAATGGAAGAAACTGAGGGATTCTCAGGAGTCTCCTCTTAAAGAGCTTCCAACAGATTTAGGACTTACACAGACTCATTCCCTCTGGGCTTCAGCACCAGGGCAGCAGCTGGAAGGGCACCAATGGCATATGGGGAGAAATTGAAGTATCTGGCATCAGGGCAAGTTCCGAGGGACAGCTTCCTTCTGGACAAAACTCCAGAGGCTAGGCAGCAGCATTGTCTCCTTTCTGAGCCCTTCCCCACAGGAGCCACAGAGCAGTGACACTATATCAGAGACTCCATCAACCTGGTTCACATGAGTTGCCCCATCCTGGTGATTACCTCGGGCTCTACCCCATCCAACTTACTGGTGTGCTTTTCTGTATTAGGCCACACTACTAAGACAGGGAATCAAAGAGCTCTACCTACTACATAGAAACAAACACAGGGACACTTCCAAAATGAGAAAACAAAGAAACATGGCCCAAATGAAAGAACAGAACAAAACTCCAGAATAAAAACCTCAACCAAATGGAGGTAATCTATCAGATGCAGAGTTCAAAACACTGGTTATTAGGGTGCTCAAGGAACTCATTGAGTACTTTGACGGCATAAAAAAGACCCAGACAGAAGTGAAGGTTACACTAAGTGAAATAAAGAAAAAATTATAGGGAACCAACAGTGGAGTGGATGAAGCTGAGAATCAAATCAATGATTTGGAACATAAGGAAGAAAAAAGCATTCAATCAAAATAACAAAAAGAAAAAAGATTCCAAAAAAATAAGGATAGGCTAAGGAGCCTCTGGAACAACTTCAAACATACCAACATTCAAATCATAGGGGTGCAGGAAGGGGGAGAGAAAGAGGAAGAAATTGAAAACTGATTTGAAAAAAATAATGAAAGAAAACTTCCCTAATTTGGTGAAGGAAATAGACATGCGAGTCCAGGAAGCACGGACAGTCCCAAACAAGGTAGGCACAAAGAGGGCCACTCCAAAACACATCATAGTTAAAATGCCAATGGTTAAAGGTAAAAAAAGAATCTTAAAAGCAGCAAGAGAAAAGCAGATAATTACCTACAGGGAGTTCCCATAAGACTGTCAGATGATTTCTCAAAAGAAACTTTGCAGGCTAGAAGTGACTGGCAAGAAGGATTCAAAGTGATGAAAAGCAAGGACCTGCAACCTTGACTACTCTATCCAGCAAACCTATCATTTAGAATGGAAGGGCAGATAAAGTGCTTCCCAGACAAGGTAAAGCTGAAAGAGTGCATCATCACCAAGTCATTATTAAATGAAATGTTAAAGGGACTTATTTGAGAAAAAGAAGATCAAAACTATGAATACTAAAATGGCAATAAATTCACAACTGTCAACAATTGAATCTAAAAAACAAGCTAAACAAACAAGCAGAACAGGAACAGAATCATGGAGAACAGGAACATGGAGATCATTTAGAGGGTTACCAACTGTTAGGAGGAGGGGGAGAGAATGGGGGGAAAGGGCAGGCATTAAGAAGTGCAAATTGGTAGATACAGAATAGACAGGGGGGTGTTAAAAACTGTACAGGAAATGGAGTAGTCAAAGAACTTACATGCATGACTCAGGGACATGAACTTTGGGGTGGATTGCCAGAAGAAATGGAGCGTACCGGGTGGAGGGGGACAAAGGAGGAAAATTTGGGACAACTGTAGTAGCATAGTCAATAAATATATTTTTAAAAATATAAATAAATAAATAACTGAATACAGTTTCAAAAAATAAATAAACAGCTACTACATGGTCACTGTGGTAGAAAGATGGTAGGAAGTGGCATCTAGTGTTTTGGCTCTTAAAATACCTGTCTGGAAACAACATGCATTGCTTCCATTCGCATTTCATTAGCCAAAGCAAAGCACATAAAGGGCAGTATGACATAAGTCTAGAAAAAATACCAGGGTATTTGGTACTGATTCTAATGACAGGTGTCAGACCCAGTTATTATGGCTCATTTGCTTGTCACCCCTAGTTCCCCCAGTCCCGTCTGTCACTCCTTGTTCCTGGAGAAACTTCCATTCCTCCAACATATTCACTCATCCTGCATTGGTGCTACAACCTGGCTCCTGCTCCCAGCATTGCCCATAAGATTGAGTCCCTCATGGATGATCTCTACTTTTGCCTCTGATTCTGGTCTCTGCCTTTTGGCTTTGGGCCCCATTAACATGGGAAAGAGGTGCCCTGCCCCCATACTATACCTGGAAACCACCAAAACCAGATTAGTCCTCGTCTGCCCCGCTTCTGGCAGGGGAAGCTTAGACACTCAGAGTCCCAGACTTGCAAGTGGAGGACAGCTACTGAAGCTGTGTCCAAGGAAGAGTGCCAAGGCTGAGAAACTCAGCCAAATCTAGTCATCATGAAGGGAGCCAGAGGCAAGTAACAAGATCCTGAGACAAAGTCAGTGAGCTGGGAAACATGAGAGTAAAGACTCCCCAGCAGGGAGGACAGTGCAAATAGAAACTCCATAAACATGGTCTTCTATTCACACCTTAGGGTTTTCTAATTAAATGTCTTGAATCGAAGTAATGCCCACACATGTTTCACAAAACCAATCGGTTTACTAGGTTTTCCTCATATATTAATAACTTGGTTATATATTTATTCTTTGATTATTTTCAAGTTTTAGATTATTTAGTCTATCGCCTTTCTGCTATGTAATATGGGGAATTAGCTCTCTTATGCCACGCACTACATACTTTCCTTCTCCATATCCTCCCAGTGTAGTTATAGCCCAAATTTTGTTAAATCTACATCGAGTGTTGAAATGATTATGACTATGTAAATATTTTCATAGGATCAACAGAGCATTGTGAATAAGAGTGAGAATTCTAGAGATAGATGTGAATCCTGCCTCCACCCCTAGCTGTATGTGATAGGCTAAATAATGTCTCCTCAAAGATGCCTATGCCCTAATCCCCAAATCCTATAGCTATGTTACTTTACTTGGTAAAAAGGGACTTTGTAGATGTGATTAAGGTAAGGATTTTGAGATGGAGAGATTATCCTGTATTATCAGGTGGACCCTATGTAATCCCCAGGGTCCCATTAAGAGAAAGGCAGAAGAATCAGAATGAGAGACAGAAGATGTAAGGTTGGAAGCAGAAGCCGGAGGGAGAGGAAATCCTATGCTGCTGACTTTGAAGATGGAGGAAGGGGCCAGGAGCCAAGACATGTAGGTGCCTCTAGAAAAGGCACAGAAATGGATTCTTTCCCAAAGCCTCCAGCTAGAATACAGGCCTGCAGACACCTTGATTTTAGCTCATTGAAAATTATCTTGGACTTCTGTCCTTCAGAAGTACAAGATAATAAATTTGTGTTGTTTCAAGCAATTAAGTTTGTGATAATTTGCTACAGTAGCAGGAGAACACTAATACACACTGACCTTCAACAAGTTACTTAACTTCTCTGCCAAATATTTATCTATGAAATGAGTTACTGTGAGGATTGAAGTAGTTAATAAGTGTAAGACATTTATAACAATGCCTAGCACATAGTAAGTGTTCTATGTATATTTGCTGTTATTGTTTACAACTAAGCCACCAGGAGTAGTACGATTATGTGCCTTTTGTTTTTTCTTGGAACTTAAAATTTCCTCTTAGTCTTCTATGCATTTCTTGCTAATTCATCCCCAGCTATCGATAATAAGATTGCCTGTCAATATGGCCATACATATAGGTAACATATCCATTCCATTTTTTCTGGGAGACACTCCTAAAGCCTCATGTTCTCCTCACCCTATAAGCGGTTGCCTGCCACAGAGCTGTTGGCCCTTCATTGTTATTCTGGGGATTCCCTTCATTATTTTCTGTTAGGTCTGCTCTCCTTGATTCTGTTTTCCCCTCTTTTTCTTTTTTTTCCCCTCCATCTTTATCAGTAGACAATTGTTTCTTCCTCTTTCTTGATTTACTTTCTAATTTTGATGGTACACATTCTGCAATAGCTTCTGATGAAGGGCACCTGAGAGGTAAATATTTTGAGAACATGATTGTCTGAAAATGTTTTTATTCTACCCTCACACTTAATTGATAGAATGGCTGGGTATAATTTATAGTTCCATAGAGTGAATGTTTGTGCCCTCCCAAAATTCATCCATTGAATCTTAATACCCAACATGGTGGTATTTGGAGGTGGAATTTCTGCCCTACTTGGGAGCCAGAGGTTTGGAAGACTTCCGTGTGTGCACAATAAATTTCTTCATGTCTTCTTGGTATGTGTGTGGCATCTTCAGTGTTGACATTCATCATCTGCAGAGTGACCACAGCACAGCTCCACCCCTTACTATTTGAATGATTTTGGGTAAATTACATCATCTTTTTCCACCCCAGTTTCCTGTTTGTAATATGAGGGTAATAACAGCTCTCATTTTGTTGTTTTAAAGATTAAATGGGTTAATATATGTTAAGTGCTTAAGGCAGTACTTGACACATAACAAAAATTCAACAAGTGTTAGTTATTACTGGTGTAAACTGAACTTTTTTTATTCGAAGTTCTGAGTGTCTGAGGTCTTTCAATTAAAGGACTCAGATTAATGCAATTATGAGACATATTTTTAAGATTTAATTTATATCCTTTGCTCTATTCTCTACTTCTAGAACATTTCTCACACTTTGTCTCCTATTTTCCATCAGATTTTCTTTTTATTTTGCTTTATGTGACATTTTCTCAACTTTCTTCCAGCTCTTTTGTGGCCTTTATATCCTTTGTCTTTCTCATTATTAGTAGAATTCCTGTTTTTTTTTTTAAAGATAGATTTATTTATTTGTTTATTTATTTATAGGGGAAGGGAGGGAGAAAGAGAGGAAGAAAAACATTGATTATTTGCTTCTAACATGCACCCTGACCAGAGACTGAACCTGCAACCCAGGCATGTTCCCTTACTGGGAATCAAACTGGCAGCCTTTTGCTTTGTGAGATGATGCCCAACCAACTGAGCCAACTGGTCAGGGCAAATCTCTGGTTTTTTGTAGGGGATTTTTTGAGGAAAATAATGATTTTATTTTTCTTAATTATATTTAATTGGTTATGCTGTTACAGTTGTCCCAAATTTTCCCCCTTTGCCCGCCTCCACCCAGCACCCCAAACTCCCTCAGGCAATCCCCACACTATTGTTCATGTCTGTGGGTCACACATTGGTTCTTTGTCCACTCCATTTCCTATACTGTGCTTTACATCCCCATGGCTATTCTGTCCTTCTTAATCCCCTCACATCTTCACCCATTCCCCCATGCTGCCTTTTCATCTGGCAATCATCAAAACACTTCCTGTATCCATGATTCTCACTCTGTTCTTCTTGTTTGCTTAGTTTTTTAATTCAATTGTTGATAGATATGTATTTATTGCCATTTTATTGTTCATAATTTTGATCTTCTTTCTCTCAAATAAGTCCGTTTAACATTTCATGTAATAATGGTTTGGTGATGATGAACTCCTTTAGTTTTTTCTTGCTGGGAAGCTCTTTATCTGCCCTTCAATTCTAAATAATAGCATTGCTGGGTACAATAATCTTGGCCGTAGGTCCCTGCTTTTCATGACTTTGAATATTTCTTGCCAATTCCTTCTAGCCTGCAAAGTTTCTTTTGAGAAATCAGCTGGAAGTCTTATGGGAACTCCCTGTAGGTAACTAACTTCTTTTCTCTTACTGCTTTTAAGATTCTTTTTTAACCTTTAACCTTTGGCATTTTAACTATGATGTGTTTTGGTGTGGTCCTCTTTGTGCCCATCTTGTTTGGGACTCTGTGCTTCCTGGACTTACATGTCTATTTCCTCCACCAAATTAGGGAAATTTTCTTTCATTATTTTTTCAAATAGATTTCCATTTTCTTGCTCTTTCTCTCCTTCTTCTGGCACCCCGATGATTTGAATGTTGGTATGTTTGAAGTTGTCCCAGAGGCTGCTTATACTGTCCTCATTTTTTTTTATTCTTTTTTCTTTTTCTTGTTCTAATTGGTTGTTTTTTGCATCCTTATGCTCCAAATCATTGATTTGTTTCTGGACTTCATCCACTCTACTCTTGTTTCCCTATAAATGTTCTTAATTTTAATTAATGTATCCTTTATTTCTGACTGCTATCTTTTTTATGTAGTTGAGGTCCTCACTAAGTTCCTTGAGCATCCTTATAACCAGTGGTTTGAATTCTGCATCTGATAGATTGCTTATCTCCATTTTGTTTAGTTTTTTTTTTTTCCTGGAGTTTTTATCTGTTTTTTCTTTGGGGAAGAAAGAACATTATTTGTGTCCTCATTTTGGCAGCCTCCCTGTGTTTGTTTCTATGTATTAGGTAGAGCTGCTATGATTCCCAGTCTTGGTAGTGTGGCCTATGGTAGCAGGTGTCCTATAGTGTAGTGGTACAGCCTCCTCTACCACCCGAGCTGGGCACTTAAAGAGTGCCCCTCATGTGGACGGAGTATACCCTCCTCTTGTAGTTGAGCCTTGATTTATATTGGCAGGTCAATGGTAAGGACTTATCTGGGACAGTCAGCTGCAAAGAGTGGATATGAACACTGACAACCAATCTCTGCACTCCAAGGAGGATCAGCTTTGCAGGGGCTGGGTGGTGGTGCTCTGAGATGGTCTGTAGCTATCCACCAGTTGCATAGGCCCTGGAGTTTCCCAGGTGATGCAGGCCAAGGTCCTCCCCACCCTGTGTTTTGCTCAGTGCCACCCTGCCTAAGCTCGAGAGCAATCTGAGATGGCTGCCACTTGTGTTGGGCTTGGAGATTCCCAGGTGAAGTCAAGCTGTGAACCTATGCTGGTTGCTGCTAGTGCCAGGCCTGGGGCCACTTAGCAAGAGGTATGGGGGCTGGTGGCTTACTGAGCCCAGCTGTTGCTTGTTTGAGAGGATTTAGTAAGTTGTGAAGCATGAGCCAAGACTAGCCATTCATATGGAAAAGTCACAGTAAATAGTGTATGAGCCCATAATTTGGGTAGGATGGAGACTCAGGGGTCTCCAGGGTGGGGCAAACACTTTTAACCAGGTTAATGGAGTGTCAGATATGGCACCTGCCTGCTGGCTTTGTGGTTCTGTGTGGGGAGGGCTCAGCAAAGGGACTATGGCCTCTGCCTACCTTTCTGTCTGGGAGAAAGCTGTCCCCCAGCTCCTACCTTGATGTCAGACAGTTCAGTTCCCCGTGTATGCTACTGGTGACTTTCAGCTGCTACCCTGGTTCTGGAGGTCAGAGGTAGTGAATCTAAGTAAGTCTATGTGTGGGTTCTTTAAGATGAACTGTTTGGGACTCTAGAAGTTTCTTCTACCAACTCAATCCCCACAGGTTTTTGCTACTAGAAGTTAAGGGAACTTACCTTCCTGGCACTGGAACCCTGAGCTGAGGGGCCTGATGTGGGGCTGGGACTACTCACTCCCAAGATATACCTCCCAAATTTTTATCTATCATACATGGATGTGGGACCTGCCCATTCTGCATCCCACCCCTCCTACCAGCTTGTGTAGATGTGGTTTCTTTAATTTCTTAGTTGTCAGACTGCCATTCAACTTGATTTCTGATTATTCTGACTGATGGTTGTTCTATATTTTAGTTGTAATTTTGACATGGTTGTGCAAGGAGGCAAGCCATTTTTACCTAATCTGCCATTTTGACCAGAAGCCTATAACTATCAATTTCTGAATCCCAGTTTTTTAATTAGCCCTTTGCTCATCCAGAATTTGCACAATCAGAAATACTCTTAGAGTATCAAGAATGGATCAAATATTTGCAAATTATATGTATGACTAGTTTTTTTTTTTCTTATTCACTATGATTTATATCAGCGGTGTTGAACTCATTTACACCACGGGCCACATCAGCCTCGAGGTTGCCTTCAAAGGGCTGAAATAATTTTAGGACTGTATAAATGTAACTATTCCTTAACTATTAAGAAGTTGAAATTACATTCGGCCCTTTGAAGGCAACCGCAAGGCTGATGTGGCTCCTGGTGTAAATGAGTTTGACACCCCTGAATATTCTCAAACATTCTTGAAAAACATGAGTAAATCCAGATATATATCTTTACACTCTGCACAGTGAAAGACTAAATATAGTAAGGAAAACAAGAAGCGACCAATTTTATACATGTACCACATCTTTTTTATCCATTCATCTACAGATGGGACATGTAGTTTCTGCCTCTGTCTGGGTATAGCATAGGTAATATAGTCAATAACATTCTAATGACTATGTATGGTTCAGATGGGTGTTAGTCTTATGGGGGAGAACACTTTGTATTTTTTGTAAATTTCTAATCATTGCATTGTATACCTGAAACTAACATAATATACTATACCAACTGTAATTGAAAAAATTTTTTAAGTGGCCAATTTTATCTCTACCTATCTATGTATCTATTCATCATATATCTATCCACTGCTCCTAACTATTTTAATGTAAACTTCTTTCATGTAGCTAAAGATATTACTACTCAAAACCATATTACCTTGTTCTGGATCACAAAAGTGATCAACAGTTTGCCAATTTGTATTTCAAAAATAAAACTCTTACTCCTAATTTGACATACGGTAATAAATGTGTGATCCATGTCATTTATAAACTTACATTCTGAATCTAAGGGAACATTCTGTCCTAAAGCACACCTTTTCAAAATGCACAAACCCCACAAAGGTGCAAGCAAACGGGATATTGCGCATATTAGGAAACTGCTTAACAGGCCTTTCCAACCAAGAAGTGAAGACTCCATCTCGATGTCACTCAGGGTGAGGGTAGTGGCTGGATGTGGCTGTGGGGTGACCACTGGCCTTGGAAGGACATCCAGCCCTTGGTTCAACTTGGACTCTGGCTTGACTTTCCCTCGTCTTTCAAAGCCTCTTCATGATGGGTGGGGGAGGCAGTGGGGTCCTTATCATTGAGCTTGGTCAAAAATTCCAGGATTTTCATCTTGCTGGTCTCGGCGTGGGATTTTTGGACTCCACAGGAACTCATAGCATGGAGAATCACTGTTGGGCACCTGCTGGTACATGAGGTATTTTTCCTGCACCAAATCTTGGGTCATAAGCTTCCTTGGCTCCCCAAAAACGAAGTGACTCTTTCCATCATAAATGCCCATGATTTTCAGGGATTCCCAGATCAAATTCTCAGAGGCCTATTTGATGTTTAAGAAGATGACATGCAAGGAAGCATCAGGATCCCTCTTACAGGAAAATCTCCAGCCTCTGCTCAGACTCCCATTGCTGGTGTCTTGATTGTTGACAAGGGTGCAGGAGTTTCCGTTGGGCTCGACTTCTTTTAACTGTAGACCATAGAACAGATTCGTGTGCTCAGAGGCTCTCCTGAGGATTTCAGGGAAGTTCTTGCTGCATGATTTGTGGACTAACTTCGACATGTCTGCCTTTTTAACGGGTTCCTTCATTGTATACTGATATAGCAGGTACTCTACCAACATACTTGCCTTTCTAATGAGAAGATCTTGACTGGAGCTCCCAGTGGAAGTTGAGGCCCAGGAGGAAATTTTACTTTTAGGATTATGGCCTTTGGCTTTTCCAGCAGATCTTTCACATGACACACCTGCAGCAGCAGCCGGGGTGGCTGGGGCACTCGGCAGCACCTGGAGAGGGCTAGCACCAGTGGAGCTGGAGGGCGCATCACCCAGAACAGAAGAGGAAGAGCAAGTGGCCTCTTCTTCCTCTCCTTTAGCAGCCAGAGCACTGCTAAGACCTTGGGTCTCAGCTCTTTTTTAGCAGCATCTCTCATGAGCATGGAGCTTATTCTTCTGACCACGAGGCACGATGGCTGTTGTTTAGGAAAGCAGACAGGAGTGTGGGCCAACAAAAAGGTGATTTGGGGCACCTTTGCTCTGGGAGGGCTGTGGTTTCCACAGCTCCCACACAGGGTCCTCACCTCAACTTGTGGCCTGTCCTGCACATCCACCCTCAGCTGGGCTGACTAGAGATTAATACCCAGAATATACACAGAACTCCTAAAACTCAAAACAAAAAACCAACAGCCTGATTTTAAAACGTGCAAAGGACTGTATAGACATTTCTCTGAAGAATATATACAAACGTCCGTTACGCTCATGAAAGCACACTCGACATCACTAATAAATAAGACAGTGCAAACTAAAACCACAATGAGATACCACTTCACACTTAGAAGCTATTAGTAAAAAAAAAAAAAAAGGAAAAGAACAAGTGTTGGTGAGGATGTGGAAAAATTGGAACCCTTCTATACTATTGATAGGAATGTAAAATGTATAGCTGCTGTGGAAAAGAGTATGACAGATCCTCAAAAATTTAAACATGGAATTACCATATGATACAGCAATTCTGCTTCTGGATATATACCTAAAATAACTAAAAGCAGGACTGAGTCCTGGCCAGGTGGCTCGATTGGCTGGAGTGTTGCCCTGTACATCAAAAGGTTGTGGGATTGATTCCCAGTTGGGGCATGTATGGGAGGCAACCAATAGATATTTCTCTCTCACACCGATGTTTCTCTCTCTCTCTCTCAAATCAATAAAAATATCCTTATGGATGGGAATTAAAAAGTAATAAAAAAATAAAAGCAGGGACTTGAACGGATATTTATATACCAATGTTCATAGCAGCGTTGATTACAATAGTTAAATTCCATTGACAGATGAATGGTTAAACAAAAGGTGGTCCATACAAATGTATACACTATTCAGTATATATAAACAGTATGGAAAATTATTCAGCTTTAAAAGAAAATGAAATTATGATACATGCTACAACATGTATGAGCCTCGAAGACATCATATCTAGTGAAATAAACCAGACACAAAGGAAAATATTGTATAATTCTGCTATGAATTCCCCTATCGTAGTCAAATTCATAGAGACAGTAAGTAAAATGATGATTTCCAGATAATAGGGGAAGGGGGAATGGGGAGTTATTGTTAATGAGTACAGAATTTTAATTTGGGATGATGAAAATGTTCTGGAGATGGGTAGTGGTGATGGTTGCAGAATAATGCGAATGTACCCATGTACTATGGTGAACTGCATACTTAAAACTTGTAAAAATAGTAAAATATATGTTATGTATATTTTACCACAATAAAAATGAAAGAGATACTCTTCAAAGATGGAGATTTATCACCGGGACAGCAATGGGAGGTGGGATAGGGTTAGTGGGCTCCTTTTCTCTCCCTCTCTCCAACTGACACCATTCCCTATAACTTCATGACTGGTTGTTGTCTCCTATTTGTCCGTTTAGACTCTTATTTATTCTGAATACTGCTACCAAATATCCACATAGCTACTTCCCTCTTTGTCTTTTTTTTTTTGCTTCCATAGTTTCTAAAAAGAAGTCTGCTGTACTTCTTATTTTCCCCCTCTGTATGTAATGTACCTTTGTTCTCTGCCTGCCTTTAAGATTTTCTCTTTATTATCGGTTATATTTAGTAATGAATTTATAAGAGACCATGTCAGTGATAGAGAGGAAAACAACAGGAGCCTACCAACAATATCTCATTGCTATCCTGGTAATAAATCTTCACCATTGAAGAGTATTTCTGGTTGTGCAAGGATACTATATGGACCAGAAGACCCTGTTTTTCAAAACTATGAGATAATGTAGACTTCTTTCACACCATACATCTATGGACCACCTTAGGAAAAAAAGCAGTGGAGGGTATAGGGAAGTTATCGTGGAGACAGATTTTTCTTTTTCCTAAAATAGATGTGTTTCTCATAGGACCCATTTAAATTATTTAATCAGATAAGACTTAAAGCAACAATAGTCAATTCTATACCTAAAATCAAAGGTTGGAAATATACAAAGCAATGTGACTAGTGTTCCTGGTGTTGCACAATGTACTGGCCCTGCTTACCAACCTCCTTCTCACTTTTCATTTCACATTATCTACGTCTCTGTTCAATGATCCTTCCTCAAAGAGCTGTTAAAGTAATTGTTCTACCCCAAACAGTCATTTCCTCAAACATTCCTTAACCTTGCTTTATTTTTCTTCATAGCATTTAATCACATGACATTTTATTATTTATTGGTTACTTGTTAGTCCCCTCTACTAGAGAATAAGCACCAAGGGTGCATTTTCATTGTCTTATTCACATGTACTCAGAGCATAGATCAGAGCATATGCTCAATAATAGTTGTTGAATGAATGAATTTATCTAATTATGTATTTACTTTATATTATTTATATAAAGTATATATTTAACATTTATTTTGCTATTATGTTATTGAATCTGACATTAACTGTCATGTTCATTTGTACCATTTATCCACTCATTGTGCAGTCACTTACTAAGCCTCTACTTTGTGTTAAGTATACAGTTAGCATGAGAGGTGTATAAAGAAAGATTTCCATAAAGAAGTCCCCACCTTCCTGACGAATAAATTTAAAGTCAAAGTTCTTAGGAGGCAAAGATTGTACATCCTTAATCCAAGGGGAAAATAAATTTTTATGTTTTTAAAAATACTCGAGAAGTTGTTTGTTTCTGGAAATGTGTAAGAGTCCTTCTGCTGCCTTCCAGCCCATCCAAGGAGCCCAACTCCCTAATTTTCCATCAGTGTCAAGTCAATTTTCCTAGCCAGCCTTGCTCAAAGTCCCTCCCCTGGTAATTGATAGGGGGGGAAATCCCACTAAGCACCCCTTACCCCCCACCCCCAAAGACACACACCTCCTTGTTACACTGAGTGGCGCGACCTGTGGGAGGGGCTGCTGGATCGACCAATGGAAGGAAGCCGGAGTAAGAGCCTGTGTAAACAAACGCAGAGGTGCTGTGCCTTGGGCTCCTCCCATCCGGACGCCCAGTGCCTCGTCCCATTGCCTATCCAGGACTAGCATAGCGTCCTTTCAACCAATAAGAGCCGAAGTCTCCCTCTAGGAGGCACACCACCTGGAGGGAAAAAAAAACGAAGGGAACGAAGAGACAGATGTTAATACCAATCAGAAGCTGGGACTTGTGAGGGAGTGGGTGGTAACTACTTCACATTTAAGCCAATAAGCGCCACACGTGCCCTTCTAGGTGACTGAGCGGCATCCTCTTCGACCCAATAGACGAATTGGGCGGTGCCCAGCAACCAATGGCTTGGGTTCGGGGGCGGGGTGAGGAGTCAGTGAGCTGTAAGAGGCAACCTGGCGAGTGTTTCTCTGTGCTGTGGCTCACGCTTTGGTACTGGAGGCCGAGGCTCTTCTGGCGACGACGACCTGTACGGTGACGGCTGAGGTTCGCAGAAGAGAGGCGGAGTACGGTCTGAAGGAGAGGCTTCAAGTCAGCCCAGGTGGGCTCAGGCGCCCAGGCTGCCCGGGAGGGGACCCGCGGGAAGCGCCGCTCTCCCGGCTTGGGGGTAGCCCCGCGCCTCCTTTTCCGCCACCTCCGGGGCTGTGAGGGGCGGTGCGCGCCCGCCCGAGCTCCAGTGGGTAGCGTAAGCCGGCAGGTCCCACGTAGCTTCAGCTGCGGTGCCCCTTCGCCCTTGGAAGCGCGGGGCTTATTAGTCCTTTTCTTCCCGCAAAGGCGCGCTATTCATCTCCCACCTCCCAACTTCCCTAGCTCCCCACAACCCCCAACCCCCTTCTAATACTCGGACTGAAATCTCTGGCATGCAAGTCCCTTTACTACCTCAGTGCAACACTGCTAGGCAAATTAACCATTGCTGCATCTCCTGGTCACCCTTCCCGCGGTTGCGCATTTTTGCCCCTCCCCCATTCGCGGCTACCCCCCCTCCCCCCGTGAGTTTTTTGCGTTTCTTCTATTTCTTCCTCCACTCCCTTTACTCCAGCTCTCATTCTTAATACCTAATTTGAGTTAGGGACCTTGGCCACTTCTCTTCTGCTTTCCCGAACGGGAGTGAGTCCTTTACGCTCCTCCCACCCCCTACATTTCATGCTCATCGCTCACGGAAACTAACATTTTCCACTTGCCCCTTCCAGGCAGCTGGAAGGTGAACACCGGAGAGGCAGCCTGCACTGTACAAGGAGCTTTACAAGGTTGGAAACTTTAATCCGTTTTGTAAATGGTAAACCATTCTTGTCTTCCTTAAAATGGCATTGGGTCATTATATCCTCTCTAGAAACCTTTGTCCCAGGACAGTTGTTTTGGTGATAATTTCTGAAAATGCAGTTGAGAAGGATGTACTGGCAACACGAAATTTAACATGTATTATTATTTTTAAGTAGATAGAATGGGGTGACGTTTTAAACAGCTTAACTGAAGTGTCAGAGAGGTTGCAGTGTGAGGGCCTGACCGGTCTAGTTTGTCATAGATTATAGAACATACGTTAGCTGTATAGCACAATGTGATGTGATCACACCCAGCCTATGGATAATATAGCATTGAAACTGTTTAAAAATGACATTCTCTATTCCCGTTTCACAGAGAATTTGTATTCATCTTCATAGTATGTCGGTTTGGGTTTCAGTAGTGTTGATTCTAGCCATATGTTCTAGATAATAGTGCAAACTGCATTGTTTCTAAATAAAATTATGCCAAGAATTTCATGGGGAAAAAGTAATTTGCCACACTTAGATTTGATTGAGACTTTAGAGAGTTTTAAAAGTATCAAGCTGGATATTGGAGGGTTTTGTAACTGAGAGCTTTGTTTTGGGTAATGGGGGAAATTGAAGTATTGGGACCAGCTGTGTGTGTATGAGAGTGCATGTAGAAGAGAGAAAATACATGTATACCAGTGTTTAGTTTCATGATTTTACATAAGTTGGAATTGTTTTTCCTAGTTCTCAGTGGTGAATTGTAAGCAGTGAGTTTAATATCATGTCCACGCTATATTGGCCAGAATTTTGCAAGCTTTTGTGAAAAATTGTCACCATTTTTCTTATTCTATCCATAACACATATCAGTATGTTTCCATGTAGGGTTAGACTGTATCTTGTATGTTGAATAGTAAGCCTAGTAGAGTGAATTAAAAGAAATCTTTATTGTGAGGAGACAACATTGTCTAATGGACCATATGTTTGAGCCCTATTAACACATCAGTTAAAAAGAGGAAAATCTTAAACTGTTCCAGTAAATGCCCAGGTGTTTAATAACAGTGAGAACAATAAAAATAATTTATGACAGAATTATAAGCAGTCAAAAAGAAAAGTCCTGGACGAATAGCAAAACTATGAGTGGGTCACTATTGTGAGTTGGTATAAGCTGAATTTGGAAACCAGAGTTATTTTTATACATTCTTTTCATGTGGATTTGTACTTATAATTACTTCTTTGCAAATTTAAAAGACTATAGTTATGATTTCTTCCTAGAGATCGTGCCTTTAAGGAGTGAACAGTTTAATGGAAAGACCTGTAAACAAAGGATTAAATGCAGAGGGAGAGGTTCTGCAGTGCAGGATGTGAACAGGGCCCAGAGAAGCACTGTGGCCCAGTGTCAGAGCCCTGTCACGTCTCCAACTGCTCTAGACTTTCCGAAGTGCCATTTTCCTGGTCCTGCCTGTTTATTTCACACACCTTGGCTTCTGTCTGTAAGTGCTGTTCTCTTCCACAGCATATGTGACCAGCGAGGTGCTATTCAAAATCTTCTTGAAGCTTGCCACTGGCCTCCACTCTATCCAAATAATTGTTTTCTATCTCTTTCTGCTATTTTGTTATAAGTAATTACAGTTGATTCTCGTTATTCACAGTAATTATGGTCTATAAAGTCACCTAGATCAACAAATTAGCAAATACAGAACCATTGCTCCTAGGGAAAATATGTTCATACATATATATATATATATATATATATATATGTGTCACATAAATTATCAAATACTAAATACACCTCATCCTGGTAGATTCTGTTTTTTTGTTTTTACAAAATAGAAAATAAGGTTCAGAAGTGTTAAGTGACTTGTCTGAGGCAGCCCCCTAGCAGGTGTGAAAGTTAGGATTCAAACCCTGTCTTACTGGCTCCAGTGGAAAAGCTTCTTGCACTGCACTGCACTGCCCCCTACCGTTTGTGTCCTTCAGTCACCTCTGTGTGAGTGCTGAAAGAGAACACTGCCTGTTCTACCTTAGCTGGAAATGTGAGGGGTGACTCAAAATTTTTGCCATTCTGTGCATGTCTATGAATGACTGTGCAAGTGCCACAAGTATTGGTTTTAGAATTACAAATAAATTTTAACAAGCAGGCAAATTCTTAAATACAGGATCCATAAATAATGATGATGAACTGTACTTGTAAATGATCCCTGGAGTCTGTTTTCTAGTACCCCCCACCCCTCGCTTCATCCACTGTAGATCCCTTAGCTTCTTTGAGAATTCATTCACTTAGTCATTTATTCAATAGTTTTTTAATTAAGCACTTACTAAGTGAGGGTCTGTTCCAGACTGTTGTGAACAAATTGGAGATTCAGCTCCTGCCCTTATAGATGTTATATTCATGTAAGAAGGATGGACAGCTAGCAGTCTAGAGCTCAGGGGAGAGGTCCAGGTTGGAATTATAGATTAACTTGACCAAGACGAAACCTAGTGTGCCCCTTCCCACTTCACATCCCCTACAATACTGACTTCCAAAACATTTCTCTTCTGCTTGGTGCATAAACACTTCCTTTTGAGCCAAGCTGTGCTCTAGATGATCTTCAACATCAACCCGTCCTTAGTTTGGGTTCCAAGTCCTGGTCTAGTCTTTTGTGGCCAAAGAAGTAGGATTAGTTTCATGCTTTATCTGTCCCACAGACTATAGTATGTATCAGGGGTGTCAAACTCATTTTCACCGGGGGCCACATGAGCCTTGCGGCATAGGGCTGAAATAATTTTAGAACTGTTTAATGTAACTACTCCTTAACTGTTAAGGAGTTGAAATTACATTCAGCCCTTTGAAGGCAACCACAAGGCTGTTGTGGCGCCCCCTGGTGAAAATGAATTTGACACCCCTGGTATATAGAAAAGGAACCCCTTGGAGACAGTTTCTTCAGAAGGTAATTGAGACTACAGCAATCTGTAGAGTTTCCTGAATGTCTGCCTAATTCATATACCTATCACATGATCATAGATAGTGTTCAGTAAATCTTCCTTTCAGTGTTGCATTTAGTATTATTGCGTGCTTATTTTGTTCATATGGCTGTCTCCCTTCCTAGACTGAGATCCATGAGGCAGGATCCACATCCTCATTCTTCTATCCTTGGCACTTAGTACGCTACCTGTTATATATTAATAGATGCACAAAGGTATGACTTAAGAAATTCCTACCTCTTCCTGAAAGCATGGGAAAATATGAAGGCTTCCTAGAGAAGGTAGTGTTTAAGCTAGTTCCTGAAAGGTAAGTAGGAATGTCTTCCCAGTGAATAAAATCTTGAGACAGCACGCTAAGCAGGGCCCAGCAGGTGCAAAGGCGCAGAGATATGGAAGGTTACTGAACACTCCTAGTACGTTTTTTTTGTTTGTTTGTTTTAAGCAAGCAAACAAAAAACACCTAAGGAAAAAACTATGAGTGGACTTGGCCAAAGAGCATGTCACAACTGAGCAACTGGTTAACAATGACCACGGCTATTCATTATAAATGTAAATTTTAGGGAGAAATGTTCTCAGGTTGTTGGAAGGGTATTAGTAATAGTTTAGAAATATAAGTGTTGAACTCTGGAAACTGTTACACGGCAGCGAAATTGTTTATTTAATCATGAAGCTCATATATATGTCCCACCCTGCTCAAGGTGTTCAAAATATCAAATTTTGTTCTCAAAGAGCTGACAAGCTAGCAAGGAGACAGATGGATGGACTGGCTGGTTTATCATGTGGTAAGAGGTAGTAAAATGCTATAAGGAGAAAGGAGTAGTTAGTAATATATGAAGGACTAGGGGGAAATTTTCTCAAATAAGGTAATAATTGAGCTAGAGGAAGGAGTTCACTAGACTGAAATTAGGGACTTGAAGAATTCATATTTTGTGGTAGGAGAGATTAATAATGATCTGTTTTTGCTATATCTGTTGTGGGTTTTAATTAATAGTTATATTTATTTAAATAGTTTTTCTGAACACAATGTGAATAGTTATGTCATAGTAGAAGAATTTTGTGTCAGAATAAACTGGTTTAACCAAAGGTTTCTAAAACTAGAAATTCTAGACTTCTCTAGAGCCTTAATTATATCATCTCCCATTGTGAACTGTGGATTTCCAAAAGGAGTACAATGCACTTAACCATGGCTTATCCTCCTTCCCCTTCCCGCCTCCACCCCCACAGCGTACCTAAACATCTTTTGCAATAGAATTATGTGAGACATAGTTTGAGGAATGATGAATTAAAATATAGTTTTACCAAACCATGATTTATCAGTGCTCTCCATGTGCATTGTAAAATAATCTGTATACTCTCATAGGAAAGAAGGAGAGACATTTGGAAAGAAAGAATATATTCTAACCAAGTTACTATCATCCTCCCATTGAAAAGTATGGCTTACTCATATTTTGAAATTTCACTAGAGACACCTGGGGTGTTGCAAAACCAGAACAGAAGTCAGTGCTGGGGGGAAAGGCAAAAGCTGTCTTGAAAGTGAGAATCTTCCAACTTGAGAAGATACTGCTTTTATTATGTGTTCATATTAGGCCATATCAGACATATATTTTGCCAGTCAGGTATTTCATTCAGGAACATTCTGAAAATCCATGCCCTCTTCCGACTCTGGAGTTTTGAGGGTTGTATGTCAATGTTCTCCTTTCAATAAGATCTGATTATATAAGTCTTAGGCATTGAGGCCTTATACTATGTAATTTTAATTTGACTGTGTGAGTAACTCCTGAGGAATTGTTAAAATTAAGGGAGCAATGATCATGTTTTTGATAGCTCACTGAATCTGAAGTTAGAAGATACTGGGTTGAAATGTGTCTCTGCCAGCTTTCTATTTGAATGACCTTGGGCACATCTACCTAACTGTCTGTGGCCTCCGTTTCCTTTCTGATGAATTGAAGATACCGTACGTAGGGTTAGTGTGAGAATGAAGTGGTGTGCATAAACATACTCTATAAACTCTGAAGCACTACAGAAACATAAGATAGACTAAAGGAAAGTATCCAGCTTAATTTGAATTTGCATTTTAATTTTACTTTTCGATTTTATATTACAAACATAGTATGTAAAATTCTAAAGCATTGGTAGACAAAAGGAGAGGAAACTACAAAGCCCTCCATAGATCCACCATACTGAGACAGTGGTTAACTTTGATGGATATATTTTATACTCTCCATGCATATCCAAGGTTTGATGGTGTCTGTGCATTTATACACAGACACCATCAAACCTCGGTTCTCAAACAGTTTGGTTCTCAACCAAGTTGCTCATGGAAAAAATGTCTCAGTTGTCAAACAAAACTTTGATTCTCCACCCAACAACCCTTTCATGGTGATACCTGTATTGCCAGTCACGCATCTCTTAGGCGACAAGCGAAGGAGATTCAGTTTTTGAACAAGCTGCTTCTCAAACAGCCTTCTGGAATGAATTAAGTTCAAGAACCGAGGTTCCACTATATGCATTTTTTACATTAGAAATGGGTTCGTCTTGGGTGTTTGTTTAGTCATTTTATTTTTATGACATAAATCCCCTAAAAGCAGAGGCCCCCAACCTTTTTGGCATCAGGGACCAATTTTGTGGAAGGCAGTTTTCCACAGATGGAAGCAGGGGCAGGAGGGGAGATGCGGACAGGAGGTGGGGCTCAGGTGGTAAAGTGAGCGAAGCTTCCCTAGCTCACCCACCACTCACCTCCTGCTGTGTGGCTGGGTTCCTAACAGCCCAGGGGTTGGGGACCCCTGTCTAAAAGTACAGTCACATGGTTCAAGTAATAATATATTAAGTCTTTTGCTGCATGTTGCTATATATAATGAGAACTAAAAAGGCATTATCTTCTCAACCTGGTGAATGTGTGACCTTGTGGTAATTTACTATTCTGCATCACTTCAGAAGCTTCATCAAAGGCACATTCGGAGATGAACTTGATGTATGTACGCAGTTATGCTTGGCACTGTTTGTAATGGCGTGATAGGAATGACTCTAGTGTTTGTTAACAAGGAACTAGTTAAATAAATTTGGGTATATCCAAGCCAGGGAATATTGTATAGTTGTAAAAAAGAATGAAGAAGATCTGTGTACTCATGTAAAAGTGCTTTAAGATATGTTTTGATTTTTACAAAGGAATAACATACGGGACAATGTGTTTAGTATGCATTTTATGTTGAGAAAGAAAAAAGGGTAGAATAAAAATATACAGTCATATTTGCTTATAATTGCAAAAAGAAATTCTGAAGTGTTGTATAAGAAGTGGAAGTGGGATTTTCTTTACATATATTTATATATGCATACGAGGTCTGTCCAGAAGGTCCAGCCATGTAATAGGAAAAGGAGAGACATTTATTGAAGAAGATACAAGAAACATTGTACACAGGACAATGACACCTCAGTCCCCTTCAGAGTAGGCACCTTGGGACCTCACACAGTTCTTCCAATCACCATCAGCTGCCCTGTCATATTTTCCTGAATCTCATGGATGGTCTGAAATCTCTTCCCTCTCAAAGGTGATTTTACTTTTGGGAAAAGTCAGAAGTTGCAGGGTGCCAAATATGGGCTGTAGGGGGCGCTGAGTCACCTGGGTGATTTGACGTTTTGCTAAAAAACTACATGAGACGTGATGCATGAGTGGATGTGTTGTCGTAATGAAGCTGCCAATCACCAGCTGCCCATAGCTGCAGCCTTCTGAATCATCCAAATAGTTTCTGTGGAGGAATGTTCAAGCTTAACACAAAATTTGATGCAGATTTGTTGCTCTACTCACTCAGTCATTTTGAACATGATGTCCACACAGTGCACATGCTCACTCAAGGTGGCTACTGCCCCCATTAACTAGTACAGTGAAGTCGTCATTGTTTACACCTGCACATTCCAGTCCATCCTCCTTGGCTGCCAGGTTACATTGATGTTGCACAAACCATTCTCCTTTTATTAACAGTGGCTGGACTTTTTCCGGATGGACCTCATATATACACATATACATACATATATATTTAATCCTCACCTGAGAATATGTTTATTGATTTTAGAGAGAGAGGAAGGGAGAGTGAGAGAGAAAGAGAGAGGGACAGACATTGATATGAGAGAGAAACATCAGTGGCCTCCTATAAGCACCCTGATTGGGGATTGAACCCGCAACCTACGTATGTGCCCTGACTAGCAGTCAAACCCTCAACTTTTTGATGTATATTGCTGCTCCACCCAACTGAGCCATCCAGCCAGGGCCATTCATATATTTTTTAAAAATGTCTGAATAATGTGTTTATATTAACTTTTCATAAAATGAGTGAATGAATGAGGTTATAAGATAGCAGGTAAAAGGATCAGAGGGGCTGCCCGTCTTTTTGGTACCTGGAGAATACATAGAAACAATAGAAAAAATTGGAAAAGTGGCCTCAGAAAGGGGTTGGCAGCCTTTCTTCTTTTACTCAGTTTTGTATATTTTAAAAATAATTTAACAATAAAACAATTTTTAATGTTCCCAGGTGGCAGTCCCCATTGCTTTAATAGCTGCTTTCTTTTTCATATTCACTTGTAGTAGTTTTTGTATGCATACAGATTATTTTCTATTGTAATCACACTTTTCATATTGTCAAACTTAATATTTTTTTCACAGGAGGGCCTTTTTTTAAAAAATGAAGGTGGGGGAGCTTCGTATAGCACACACGCCAAAAGGGGCTTATCTATCTCAAGAAGCAGGTGTTTAAGCCCTCTAGTCTACATAAGACACACATGAGAAAAAAAAAGATTTAAATGAATATTAATGAAAGTAACATCTCTCCTGATTATAAAATAAACCATGTTCTTATTATGTCATTACTCAGAAAAAAATACAGAGAAAAAAATGATCTTTCATTTTGCCACTAAAAATATTGCAGTTCTTTTGCTATTTAGACCATTTTTATGCATATACACATTTTAAAAGGTAGAATCATAATATATAGTCTTTTCAGTTACTATACTTTGGGACTATTTCCATGGCAGCAAGTACATTCTGGCATCATTTTTAATAGCTGGATATATATCGTTAACTAACTATTGCCGCCCCTGTGGTGAACTTCCTTGTACCTGCATTTTAGCAGACTTGAGCAAGTATTTTTGCACTGAATTCCTAGAAGTAGAATTTCTTGAGGAAAAAAGTACAAAATGGTTTTAATATAAATTTTCAAATTATCCTGTAGAAAAATTGCTTACATTTATATTCCCACACACAGTTGAGGAAACTCCAATTTCCTTCCTACATTTGTTATCTTTGCTGCTCTTTAGGCAGAAAAATCTCACTTTTAATTTACATTTCTTTGATTTCTAGTGACTTTGACTCTTTTTTATATGTTTATTGGCCATTTTTATTCTTGTAAGAATTGACTGTTTCTTCATTGCCTATTTTCTATTGAAGCATTTGTCTTTTTAAAAGTAATTTTTAAGATTTCCATATAGGCTAAGGATATAAACGTTGTTGAGATTGCAAATACTTTCCCCCAGAAAGTAATTTGCCACTTAACTTAATTTTTGTTACCTTTCTAAATGAAAGCATTGTTTTTTCCTGTGGTGTACTCACATCTATCCATTTTTTTTCTTTTGTGACTTTTCACATTGGTGGCTTATTGAGAAAGACTTTCGCCCACAGCAGAGTTAAAAATATTTATTTAAAATTTTTTTTGACATTTTAAAACTTAATCTTTATGTAATTTTTTTAAAGATTTTGTTTGTTTATTTTTAGAGAGAGGGGAAGAGAGGGACAAGGAAAGGTAGAGATACATCAATGTGTGGTTGCCTCTTGCACACCCCCTACTGGGGACCTGGCCAGCAACCCAGGCCTGTGCAGTGACTGGGAATCAAACCCTTTGGTTCACAGGCAAGCACTCAATCTGCTGAGCCACACCAGCCAGGGCTGTATGTAATTTATTTTTGTGTGAAGGTAGGCAGTTTGTTTTTTATTTGCCCTCCTACCTACAGTTTTGAATGGCTGATTGGTTGTCTCAATGATTATTCTTTCTCCATTATGTGAAATTCAACTTGTAGCCCTGGCTGGTGTAGCTCAGTGGACTGAGTGCGGGCCGCGAACCAAAGGGTTGCTGGTTCGATTCCCAGTCAGGGCACATGCCTGGGTTGCAGGCCAGGTCCCCAGTGGGGGCCACGTGAGAGGCAACCACACATTGATGTTTCTCTCCCTCTCTTTCTCTCTCCCTTCCCTTCTCTCTAAAAATAAATAAAATCTTTAAAAAAAAAAATCAACTTGTAACAAAGGCCAAATTCCTATTCCTGGGCTTTGTGTTCCATTAATATGTTTATTTCTATGCTCATTCTATGCTGTTTCAATTAATTTTATATCTCTCCTTATTTTTTAAACATTTCATTGAAATTCTTTTTTTTTTCGTAGTGGGACCTTCATTTTATTTTTTAAAAATATATTTTATTGATTATGCTATTATAGTTGTCCCATTTCCCCCCCTTTATTCCCCTTCACCCTACCCCACCCCCACATTCCCTGCCCTTTAGTTTTTGTCCATGGGTCATACACATAAGTTCTTTGGCTTCTACATTTCCTATACTATTCGTAACCTCCCCCTGTCTGTTTTCTACCTACCATTTATTCTACTTATTCTCTGTACCTTTTCCCCCTCTCTCCCCCTCCCACTTCCCTGTTGATATCCCTCCATGTCTTATATAAATCCCTTTAACATTTCATATAATAAAGGCTGGGTGATGATGAACTCCTTGAACTTGACCTTATCTGAGAAGCACTTTATCTGCCCTTCCATTCTAAATGAAAGTTTAACTGGATAGAGTATTCTTGGATGTAGGTCCTTGCCTTTCATGACTTGGAATACTTCTCTCCAGCCCCTTCGTGCCTGCAAGGTCTCTTTTGAGAAATCAGCTGACAGTCTTACCGGAATTCCTTTGTAGGTAACTGTCTCCTTTTCTCTTGCTGCTTCTAAGGTTCTCTCCTTATTTTTTATCTTGGGTAATGTAATTATGTTGTGCCTTGGTGTGTTCTTCTTTGGGTCCAACTTCTTTGGGACTCTCTGAGCTTCCTGGACTTCCTGGAAGTCTATTTCCTTCACCAGCTTGGGGAAGTTCTCCTTCATTATTTGTTCAAGTAAGTTTTCAATCCCTTGGTCTTCCTCTTCTCCTTCCGGCACCCCTATGATCAAATGTTGGGATATTTAGAGATGTCCTGAAGGTTCCTAAGCCTCTCCTCATTTTTTTGAATTCTTGTTTCTTCATTCTTTTCTGGTTGAATGTTTTTTTCTTCCTTCTGGTTCACTCCGTTGATTTGACTCCCAGTCCCCTTCTCACTCCCAGTTTCCTTTTCATCCCTATTGGTTCCCTGCACATTTCCCCTCATTTCCTTTAGCGTATCCTTCATTTATTCATCTAATTCGACCAAATTTCAACCAATCTTATGAGCTTCCTGATTACCAGTGTTTTGAACTGTGCATCTGATAGGTTGGCTATCTCTTTGTCACTTAGTTGTATTTTTTCTGGAGCTTTGATCTGTTCTTTCATTTGGGCCATTTTTTTTTCCTGGGGGGCGCCTGTTACTTTAAGGGGCAGAGCCATAGGTGTTCACCAGGGTGGGGCAACCCATGTGGTTGTGTTGTGATGCTGCCTCTGGGGGCGGGGCCTGATCAAACAATGGCACTTGCTCTGCTCCCCGAATCTCCAGAGTGGGTGGGCTCGGGCAGTTCCAAGTCCCTATGGGTCCCTCCAGTGAACTCTCCTGTGAGGCTGTGAGTTCCTCCCGCTGCTGCCTCAACCCCCACAGGTGTTTTCAATTGGTGATTTGAGGCTTTATTTCCCTGTGATGGTGGGCTGCGCTCCCCAGCCTTCTCTCCCAGTCTATCTGCCCACGAATGAGGGACCACCCGGTCCACCAGTCTCAGCCCGGCTGGGTCCAGGTGGGCCAGCCGCGGGCTTCCTCCAGTGCACCGGCTGCTCCCCAGCCAAGCGCGCCCCCCCAAGGTCTCTCCAGGCAGCTGCAGCACTGCCCCGCCCCTGCTCCACAAACCGCTCTCCACCCAGCTCCGCCCCACTTTCCTGTCTGGATGAACCTGTTCTTTAACTCCTTGGTTGTTGGACTTCCACTCAGTTCGATCCTCTGTCGGTTCTGGCTATTTTTGTTTTCCAAACTGCTGTTTTTCCTCTTTTGGTTGTGTGAGGAGGCACGGTGTGCCCACCCATGCCTCTATCTTGGCTGGAAGTATCATTTTATTGAAATTCTTTTTAAAGGTTTTATCAGAATTTAATGAAAGCTTTAGATTAATTTAGGAAGAGTTAATATTTTACATTATGTCCAAACATTTATTCAAATCATTTTTTAAGACATTTATTTATTTATGTAAGTATTTATTTATTTATGTTTAGAGAGAGGGGAAGGGAGGGAGATAGGGAGAGAAACATTGATGTGTGAGAGACACATCAATTGGTTACCCCTTGAACGCCCCCAACTGGGGGCCTGGCCAGCATGTGCCTCTGCTGGGAATCAAACTGCAATCCTTCAGTTTTCAGGACAATGCCCAACCTGCTGAGCCACACCAATCAGGCATATTCAAGTCATCTGAAAATTCTTGCAAAAAATTGTTTTGTGTTCTATACATTTATTAGGTTTATTCTGAAGAATTATAGACTTTGTGTGTGTGGTAGGACTATTCTAATTTGGGTCTTTTTTCTTTTTTCTAACTGGTTGTTGTTGGTTCATATAAAAGCTGTTTATTTTGTATGTTTACTTTGTAACTAGTCTTATCATTTAAGTTCTCTTACTGTTCCTAATAGTTTTCAAATGATTCTCAGTCTTGCTGAAAAATTAAAATTATATTGGCAAAAAAGGATAATCTTGCCTCTTTATGATAGTTTTACCTCTTGTGTTCTTGACAGATTGCATTGGATGGTAACATTCAAAGTTACAGGTAGTCAGGATAGTGCATGTTCCTAATCTTTTCCCTAATTTTAATGGGAATGCACTAATGTTTTGAGACAGAGAGATGCTTATGTGAATATATTGATTGCCTTAAAGAAATGTGATTTATTCCTTTTTAAAAAATTGTATTCCTTTTTAAAATGATTTTTTTTAAGATTTTATTATTTTTAGAGAGAGGGGAAGGGAGGAAGAGACAGAGGAAAAGAAACATCGATGTGAGATTGCCTCTTGCACGCACCCCGACTGGGAACTGAAACCACAGCCCAGGCATGTGCCCTGACTAGGACTCAAACCAGGTGACCTTTTGCTTTGTGAAACGATACCCAACCAACTGAGCCACACCGGTCAGGGCTCTAAAATGATTTTTTTTAATGTGTTTTTTAAACACATTTCTGGCAAATATTGAGATGCTTATGTAGTTTCCTTTTTCCTTTGCCGAATATGATAAAATACATTTTTATATTTCTCAGTTTTAGACCATCTTGCATTCCTGGGCTGAACCCTATTTGATCACAGTGGTTTTGTTTTAAATAAATAGCTTGCTTTCATTTGGTCATGTTTTACTTAAACATATATGTTTGTAGCATGAAAATAGGTCTGTAGTTTTCTTTTGTGCTAATTGTGTTCTTTTTTAATGCGTTGAGTTACCTGTACACTAATCATTAGAGGACTCTTCATTTCTTTGTGCTCTGGAACATTTGCATAGGAATTACTTTTTTTTGAAAGTAGGTGCTGTTATGGACTGTAGACTGGTCTTGCCCAACATTTAAAATGCCATAATCTCAGTGATTTTAGTGTACGTAGGAGCAGAACAGAATGTAATTATCTAGTGAACTGACTTTAGTTTGATAGTGGTGTTCTTGGTGTCTCTTTATTACCAAAGCTAGTACTGTGGTATTGCTCTCATCCTCTGAGGGTTTATAGGGTCTTTGTTTTGATACTGAACAGATATAACTGTTTAGTTCTACAGTCTCAAAGATATCCAGTGCGCTTACCAGGGCTCTGCTTTGTTCTCACTGAAAGCAAGAAGTTATGCTGTAAAATTTTGCTGTGCTAGAAGCTTTTGAAGAATGGAGTATTCTGGTTTAATTTTATGAGCTTGGAAATACCAAGGTGAAAAAATCCTAAACTTTAACTCTCTTTTGAATACAGTTCTAAGATGGAGCAAATAATTCTACTTTACTTCTCTAGTAAGTTTGGTATATTCAGACCTAGTTGGTGTTTTATTATAGAAGTCCTAAAGTGTCTGAGGATCACATTATAAAGATCCTTTTTTAAAACTTCAGATGTATGGAAATGTATTGTGTGTATTCAGGCTGGATGGGTACTGATGCCTAAGTGTACATTGTAGATGAAATCCCTCATTGCAACTTGTTTTCTTATTTAACTCATAAAATAAAACATATTTGATTGATGGTGGGAGCTATGAGGAAATTTTGTTTTTAAATTAGATGTCTTTATTTCATACTAAGATAGGCTACTATGCAGTACCCTTGGCTTTAGACCTACAAAAAGAAACACATTTTT
Source organism: Micronycteris hirsuta (assembly GCA_004026765.1). Classification (NCBI taxonomy): domain Eukaryota; kingdom Metazoa; phylum Chordata; class Mammalia; order Chiroptera; family Phyllostomidae; genus Micronycteris; species Micronycteris hirsuta. The sequence continues at coordinate 43,796 of PVJI01011267.1, forward strand.
CTACTTGCTGTATACCAGTGGTTCTCAAACTTAGATTCCTTCAGAATCACCTGAAGGGTTTATTACTGCACAGATTGCTGGGCCCTACCCAGAATTTCTGATTCAATAGGTCTAGGGTGAGGCCTGAGAATTTGCATTTCTAAGAAGTTCCTGTCTACGGTGATTCTGATGCTGCTGGGCCAGGGACTGTGCTTTGAGAACCACTGCTGTATACTAATTGTAAATACTAGAAATCTGGTTCTGAAAGAAGGCTAAATTCGGTCTGGGAGTATTGCATAGGTTATGGAGCAAATCATGAAAGGTTCAACCGTCTGCTGCCAGCATGATGTTGTGTTCAGGTCATTAGTAAGACACAGTGACGTGGCACAGTTCTTTTTTCACAATTTGGCTAAGCCCTAGCCAAATATCACATGAGAAATTATTTGATTTGCAAGACTTGGAGACTAGGGGACTCTGGTCAGATAGGATTTAGTGATTAATTCCATGAAAATAGGGGTTATCTGTATGCCCCTTTACAATGTAGCCTTGCTTTAGAAGGGTCCAGTAATTTTTTTAAATGTCGAATAACTTTGAGTGCTTATTAAATGGAAAGTTTTGTGTGTTTTTTTAGATATTCTTGAGAGTTTTTAATACAGTAACTTAAGAGAATAAGAAACTTTTTCTAAAAAAAGAAATCACTGGAACTATTTTATCTTATTAGAATGTTGGAGAATATAGTCTGCTGCATAAAAATATCAGAAGTGTTGCCCTGGATGGTGTGGCTCAGTGGATCATTGAGTGCTGACCTGTGAACCAAGGGGTTTCTGGTTTGATTCCTGGTCGGGGCGCATGCCTGGGTTGCAGGCTGGGTCCCCAGTAGGGGGCGCACGGGAGGCGGTCACACATTGATGTTTCTCTCCCTGTCTCTCTCCCTCCCTTCCCCTCTGTCTAAAAATAAATAAATAAAATCTTTTAAAAAAATATCAGAAGTGTTATGAATTTTTAATTCTTCTAGTGATTTGTCATTGCATTATTTGAGGTAATACTAGTAATTGTAATCCCTTTGCAGATGAAAAAGGAAGGCCAAAATCATAGACCTGGCATAGAAACTGGACATAGGAGACAGCTATAAAAGAATACACACACACACACACTTAGACACATATATACATATATATGATACGCATATATACACAGATTTCTTAAATTATTCTTCTTATATAGACAAAGATAACTGTTTGAACTTAGGCATCATATAGAAACTTCAAGTTGAAGAAAAAGCAAACTCTGGAAGCCACACCTTCTTGCAGAAGAGATTGCTTCAGCAAGTTTTTCTTGCTTGTCTGCTACCTAATTTCTGTTGTTCTGTTGCTCACTGCCTCAGTTTTTCATGCTGATCAGCTGGTTCAGCATTAACTGTTGAAGGAATATCTGGTACTGCAAGCAGTGGGTTGGGCAGACTCCCTATTTGGAAACATTCCTGTTTTGTTCCCTTTTTCCTTCAGAGAAAACTTTGAGTGAGGGAAAGAAGGGTATCACTAGGTTCTACAGACTAGACCAGTGCTTCTGAAGTTTGGCTGCACATTGCAAACAATTTTCAAGAGTGATTAGATCAGAGATAGGATTTCACAGGCTAGTAAATTTTCAAAAATATTTTTAGGACAATATACAATTACAATATTTTTAAAGTAAGGATTGTAAAAACATTCATATTAATATTTTATAAAAGGATATCTTAAAACTAAAAGACATATAAGGGCCTTAATTCAATGCAAAAAAGCAGTTATTTAAATTGAATAAATTTAACTTCATGAAAAACACTAATTTTTCTTATTTCACCACAGGCTGGTGAATGTTCACTTGGGACCAGCACCCATTTGGTCATTCTTACCCTCAGGAAACTTCTGCCCTGACTGGTGTGGCTCAGTTGGTTGGGCATCGTTCCACAAACTGAAAGGTCGCCGGTTTGATTCCCGGTCAGGGCACATGCCTGGGTTGCGGGTTCGATCTCCAGTTGAGGTGCATGTGAGAGGCAACCGATCAGTGTTTCTCTCTCACACTGATGTTTCTCTCCCTCTCTTTCTCCTCCCGCTCCCCTCACTCTAAAATAAATAAATAAATAAATAAAATCTTAAAAAAGAAACTTCTAAGGTTATAATAGACTGTTTCCAAAACAAATCATGTGTATGTGTGTAATGCCTGCACTTGAATATGTCTATAATCAAACGTGAAATAGGGGTGGAGCTGGGGGAGACCTTAGGCAGAGATTGTATTCAGGGTCCTATAGTGACATTTCTTGTATTATGCATTTTAAAAAACAAGTTAAACTATTATCAGATCAGTTGAAGACATTCGAGACCTTTGTTTTGTTATTGATATTGTTACAGAGAAAAGTTACATGTACTTCATATGTAATAATTTGCCCATTGGAATGTTTTTGAGTAGTGTTATCTGCTAAAGATTTCAGTTCTCAGTATTTCCCCTATTACTAGCATCTATCTTTTTTGGAGCTGGATATGGAGAAGTCAAGGTCTCTGTGATGTATGAGCCCATTTGATGTTATCCTTGGAGGACAATTGATGGCCTTTACCTGCCAGTGTGGAACTTGAGGGCAGGGCTGGGTACAAAGAGCTTGCCACTGACTGTAGGCAAGTCCATTGACCTTTACATGCTTTGTGGAGTGCATTTTATGTCTGTTCTGTACATTTCCAGTGGGAAAACAGCAGCGTCACAGAACATCCTTGAGGCATCATGGTTTCTAAAAGTTTCTGCGTTGTTAGTAACTGTTAGATTAAAAACTATAATAAATAAATACTAAAGGCAATTAATTAGGGAACTGCTTGATAGTTAAAGCTAAACAGTAATTCTCAGAGCAATGAATTTATTGGTGCATGGATTTTTTTTTTCCTTCTAACAAGCATTCACAAGACCAGTGTTTTGTGGAACAACAATTTGGGAACTACTCAGTAGGAATTAGAACTATTGAGATTTGGACTATTCCATGGAGTTTTCCACTCTTTTGGGAAAATCGTCCTTGGCCTTTAATCTTTCTATAATCAGAATCACCTATAGCAGTTAATAAGCAAAAATACAAAGGTTGGGCCTTGTTTTAGGCCTAACAAATCAGAATATCTGAAGGGTATGTTGTGGAGAGCTTCCAGGTGACTCTGATGTACTCTGGAGCCTGAGAGCCACTGAATAGAAATAGGCCTTCTCAACACGTGATACTTGCAGTCTGAATCCTATTTGAGCATGCTTCTATTTTATATTCCTGGCTCTGGTCTAGGGACGACTATGTAGTAATTGCGTTCGGTGTTGTCATTCTTCTGAGAGTGTTTGTATCCACATTTTCAGAGTCCATTTCACCAGTAACGCAAATTTATAGGTCAGTATAGGGCACAATAGAGATTGTGTTCTATTTATATTGTCTTTCTTGTCTGGCAGCCTTGAGTTTAAATTCTGTTTGTAATTTATTTTTGTTATTAATATATTTTCTATCAGGAAACCTAAATAATTTTCCTCTTGACTTACCAGGTAATAATCTTTTGAGAGCTTCTTGTCAACTTCTAATTGCAGGTAAGTTCAGTTTTCTGTGTGCTTAACAAGGGCATGGATAGCCTATTAGCAAGCCTTTTTCTTGTATCAAATAGAAGATAACTAATGGAGCATTGTGTGTTGAGGGAAATATAGGAAAGCTTAGCAGGGTAGTTACTCCCTTATTTTCATTAAAGTCCATGCAGCTTCTCTGAGAACAAATGAAACAGAAATAGAGGGAATTGTAATGAGAGATGGACCTGAAATTTTTTTTTAAAAGATTTTATTTATTTATTTTCAGAGAGAGGAGAAGGAAGGGGAGAAAGAGCAATGTATGATTGCCTCTCACATGGCCCTCATTGGGGACCTGGCCCACAACCCCGGCATGTGCCCTGACAGGGAATCAAACCGGGACCCTCTGGTTCCCAGCTCGCGCTCAATCCACTGAGCTACACCAGCCGGGCTGGACCTGAAATTTTTAAAACCTTTATATACATACCCTACCTGTCCTCCTCATTCCACCCTCCATAAAAGCTGAAGTGCTCATCCTGCCTCCTTTCCACCTTGATTTTCCACCAAATGGTGCCGAAAAGCTGATGGGTTTGTTTCCTTCGTAAAACAGGGAGACAGAAATTATTTAGTGCAGAATATAACATGCCATATAAAAATGTTCTCCATGAATTTAAAAGGCTTTATAAAATTGTTTTTGTATTGCTTATGAAGCTTTAAAATATGTATGTATGTATATATGTGTATGTATATGTGTACATACATACATACATACATATATGACCCTGTGAGAAATTAGAAGATGAAACAAAGTCATAAAGTTGGAGTTTGCTAGGTTTAGCTTGCAACTGTCCAGTCAGGGAGACTTGCATTAGGGGAACATAAGCATTCCTGCCACCAGGGAAGTGAAATCTGCTGTGGAGTAAAGATGTTTCATGTGGCTTTGTGATGGACCACATCTCTCCCGATCACATCTCTTTCCCAATTGCTCTCCTTCCCTCAGATATGACTTTATGCTCACCATGCAGCTCTATTACTGATTAAGAATCCCAGGCGTTTAGATTTTGAATTAGCTATTCAAAAGATCAAATGAGTATCCCCTCCTACCTTCCTATGCCTGACATTATTACTTACTCCTTCTTTCTCCTGTATTTGTAGCCTCTCCCTCTCCACTAGACCCTTTCTATGCACATTTAAGCACACTCTAGACTCTCCACTCTTTAAAAAATAAAGTTTCGGGGGGCCTCTCACCCCTCCAATTTCTGTTCATTCTTATCCCTTTCCTTGACAGCTGAACTCCTTGAGAGAGTTATCCAGTATTTCCCATCACCTGCAAGTCATACCTCTGGCTTTCAACCTCATTTCTCTTCATGGAAACTGCTCTTATTAAGCTCAGCAGAGACCTCCATGCTCCTAAATTCTGTAGACACTCCTCAGCCTCTCGCTTACCTTTCAGCAGTCTTCAACTCAACCATCTACTGGGTGTATTAGTTTCCTGTCGCTGCTGTAACAAATTACCAGGAACCGGTAGCTTAAAACAACATAAACTTGTTCTGTGGCAGTTTTGGAGGCCAGAAGTCAAAAATCAAAGGCTGGCAGGCTGTATGCCCTCTGGAGGCTGCAGGAGAGGGAAAATCTCTTCTGTGTCTCTTCCTCTGTTGTGGCCAGAGGCATTCCTTGACTTGTGGCCGCTTTACTCCAATCTCTGCCTCCGTGGTCACACTTCCTCCTTCTCTTCTCTCTGTCTCAAGTCACCCTCTGCTTTTCTCTTATCGGGACACTTATCATTGGATTCAGGGCCTATCGGGACAATCCAGGATGATTTATTTATCTCAAGGTACTTAATTTCGTTATATATGCAAAGACCTCTGTTCCATATGAAGTACCCTTCACAGGTTCTAGGGGTTAGGGGGGCTGCCATTCAACTCACCAGACTGGGGTTCTTTCTTCCCTGGATTTCTGTGATGACATGCTCTTCTGGTTTCCTTCTCAGTCTCCTTGTCTATATTATCCTCCTCCTTTACCTGACTTTTTAAAATGTGCACAACACCATCTATAATAGTGTCAACAATAAAAATTTTTTTTAAATAAAACAAGCAACAAGGAGAAAACAAATAAATAAGAAAATGTGTACACATATCAGGTCTGGGTCTTGGACCCTTTTCTCATCTCATTTCATCCTTTGTCCTGAGGTGATATCTTCTAATCCCATGGCTTCTGTTACCAGATTTTTATATTTATCCAGACCACTCCAGTTCTTGATGCATGCAGACAGCCTGCTTAACATCATCATTTGAGTGTTTCAGAGGCATTTCAAATTTAACATGTCCAAAGAAGAATTCGTCGCCCTTTTTAAACCCACTCCCCATCACCACCCAAGAAAAGTCTGCCCTTGCTGCAGAGTTCCTTCGCTCGGTGATGACGTTACCACCCATCCATTGCTTATGCCAGTTATCCTTGGTACTTGCCTCTTCCTGTCTCTCCACATTAGCTCATCACCACAGACAACCACAAATAGTTTTGGAATCTGCCCACTCAGTCTCTTCTTACTGCCATTACTTGGTGCAAGCAGCCATCATTTTCTTCATCTGGATTAGTACATTAGCTGCCTTACTGGCCTCCCATTACTCACTCTCGGTCTGTCCAGTCCGTTTCCCATATGGCAGCCTGAGTTATGTACAGATGTAAATTGAATCATGTTGCTGTGCTCTCTAGAACCCTTTTTCATGGTTTGCATTGCTTTTAGGATGAAATCCAAAATCCTTCATGTAGCCTCTGCGGTCTTGCATGGTCTGACCCTGTGTGCCTCAGCGCTCTTCCTTGTCATTGCCTTAGCGGTTCCCCTTTGACCCTCCAACTCTATGCGTCCCTACGCGCTTTTAGTTCCTGAGAGTTCTTTCCTGCCGCTGAGTCTTTGCGTGTTCTTTTTTCCCTCCTCCCTATTGCTAGCTAACGTATGTTCTTTAGGTATCAATGTGTTGCTTGCTCAGGGAAACCTTTTCTAACTCCCTCACTCCTTGGCTTAATTGGCTCCCTCTGTTGTTTTCTCATAGTCCCATTTATTTCTTCTTCTGTAACAGGGATCACAGTTTTTCTTATTATTTGCTTGTCTCTCTCCTGAGAAAATGTAAATACTACCAGGGCAAGGACTGTGCAGCCTGTCAGAGCACCACAAGCACAGTTGGCTAGGGCAGGCAGGCACTCAGATGTTCCTGAGTGAGTGTATCCAGGTGTAACCGAGAATGGCCAAAACCGGAATCTAGTGGCAGTGTATTTGAAGTAAAATAAAATTTAAAACTGTTATTCACAATATTTAACTTTTAAGAAATGGTATTAACCAGACTGAATGAAGGTAACAAAACTGTAGGAAACAGTAAAGACTAGTTTTTATATCCACTGCTCAATAAACTTTTTCCAGGCAATTCAGTCGAAAGTCCCAAATCTCATTTAGACTTAAACAGTAGCTGGATTTGCTGTAAGCATGTTGGACCTGAAAGGTTGTGGGAGCTTAAAGTGTTGCATTGATGAAGCACATATTCTAGAAATGTCCTAGATACATTAAGAGCCCTAAAATTCTTTTTTTAAATAGTATTTTTAAAAATATTTTATTTATTTATTTTTAGAGAGAGAGGAAGGGAGGGAGGAAGAGAGGGAGAGAAACATCCATGTGTGGTTGCCTCTCGCACACTGCCTACTGGGGGCCTGGCCCGCAACCCAGGCATGTGCCCTGACTAGGAATTGAACTGGTGACCTTTTGGTTCGCAGGCCAGCACTCAATCCACGGAGCCACACCAGCCAAGCCCTAAAATTCTTTATTGCTGAGAACCAAAGCCCCTATTACAAGCCATTTCAGATATGAATCCTTGACCCTAGTAAAATGCTAACTCAGCTGATTGGCAGGCCTTAGCACCTTTATTTTGACTATGAACAGAGCTACATGTTTTTCCATCTTAAGCCAAAATGACAACTATTTTCCCTTTTGGGCCTGTTTGCTGTGTATATAAGAGGGAAAGTGAGGTGGAGAGGGAATACATTTCAAATACTTCTTAGATTTCATACAGTAATATAGACACAGAGCAGACATCAGCTCTTTTATCTACTGTTGGTATAATTCTAAAGAACTTCTCAAGCAATGACCCACTTTAAACTGCACATTTGCCCTCTCAGTAGATAAGAAAAAAGATGTGACAACGGACTGTTTGTGTGGCAGAGCTCGTCATTGTTTATTGAATGCCTGCATTAGTTATTTGTTACTATGTAACAACTTACCACAAAGCTTAGCAGGTTAAAAGAACAAACATTTATCTCACGGTTTCTGTGGGTCAGGAATCTGAGAGCAGCTGAGCTGGGTGCATCTACCTCCCACTCTCATGAAGTTACAGTCACGCTGTTACCTGGGATGGCTGTCTTATCTGAAGACTTGATTGAGGGAAGATGAACTTATAATTCACTCACACGGTTGTTAACAGGACCCAACTCCTGGTCTCATGCACCTCTCCATAGCATGGCTGACAACATGGCAGCCTTCTGATTTGTGACCCTCCTTATATAAACAAGCATTTCCCGCATCTCTGGAAGCTTTGGAGGCATTTTATTTTTTGTCCCTGCTACACTGCAGTATCATAATGCTGTGCATCCATGTGGGTGCATTCGTGTGGGTGAGGATCAAGTGATATGATGAGCGTGAAAGGTCAACGTAGGGTGATGGTTAGAGAAACTGTGCTCTTAGCAGGTAAGCATGGTGGATGGTGAGCTGGAGAGGAACTGGGGACAGAGGGAGAATTTACACTAACTCTGGAAGCAGGAAAGTTAGGGGTGTTCCAGGCGATGGTCCTGTCTTATCTGGTGTCTTTCTCAAGATGGAAGGCATTCCTCAAATGCCTGACCTCCTGGGAGTCTCTAGTCTCCATCGAGTCTCCCCGTTGCCGCCCTGTACTAAAGTCAGGGGCACATTAAGCCCCAGTTCACTGTCACCCAGTGAGCCCACAAATGGGTGTTGTTCTTGAACTGACCCAGCAACTCAGGTTGCTCAACCCCTGAATCTAGCACCTTCATTGTTCTTACTATAGAAATGTCAGGGCGGTTTTTAAAGTGAGGCTGGACAGATTATGTGCCTTAAGTCAGCGCATAGATATGAAAGTACTTGTTAAGTTGTTAAGCTATTCAAATTAAGTTGTTGGATTGCTGGTATTTAGAGAAACTGAACTTCCCAATTATGTGGAAAACACAGGTAGAGTGGTATAAAATACAAATTAACACTGTATAGCCAACTGTAAGAAAGCCCCTTTCCTAGTACCGGCTGTCCCATATCTCAGTGTTTTCAACTTTCCCAAAGTGTGTTAATTGTGGGAACATCCCCATGTTGAGATTATGGGAATTTTCTATTTCTTTTCTCATGGACAAGTGCGTCCTGCAATTTGCTCTCTGTGTTCCGCCTTCTTCTTGAATTAGAAGGGTTATTCTATTTTTTTTTCTCTGCCTTCCCTTTTTCGTTATGGCTTTATTTTTTGGGGAAAGCCAGATGTTTTAGAAAACGGAACTCTGAGTCTCTGTGAGTGACTTTCATGTCACTGAGGACAGTTGTTGTGCTGGCTGTAAGCAACTGGCGAGCGAGTCTCTGGAAATACAACGTGTGCAGCCTGCCACCCAGCCAGGGTCAGGGTCTCTAGGAGTCACTGTGCTGAGTAGCCCACTTACGCAGTTGCCCTGGCACTTAGAGCAGATTTGCTTCTTTCATTGTTGTGCTGAAAGTGGAGGTGGTAAAAATAAAGAACTGGCTTTCTCTCTTCTATAGTATTATGGAATTATTACTATGGAGCCAGATCTAGAATATAAAGGCAACCTTTTTAATATAGAAACATCGGAAACACCCCTAATACAGTAGGGCAATATGCACATAGAAATGAGAAAAAGCAAATGATGGAGCATCATACTAGTGCTACTGATTTCTTTTGTCTCTATTTAGAATATGTTAAACTGATACATTTCATACTAGGTGCCCTGTTTATACCAACAGTGAATTAAATGGGTTCTGTCTTAAATGAAATACTTTTTAAATGATCAGTAGTTGTTTTTCACTCTATTTTTTACTCTTCACAGTTTTACCTAATGTCCATAACAAGTTAGAAAATTACAAAAATTTTAAAGGGGAATAAAGAGTAATTTTTTAGTGTACCCAGACGCGGAGAAGAACTTTTTCATGAATGCTGCCAAGGTGGAAAATAATTCGTTAAAGAAAACTGGAGGTGGGATAGAAAGGGACAGTTGGCTAAGTACCGTGATCCACAGGCATTTATGAAGTTCCTAGTACTGAGGTGAATTACAAAATGAATGAACCTCCATCTTGCTCTTCAGGGATTGAGAATCCATTTACAAAGAGAAAAGTTTATGCATGTGAAACAGAACAGTAAAGTAGTATCAACACTATGTCTACTAGGAACAGGAGTGTAGGGCAGGGAAGAGACTGAGTAGAGACTGCAATGGTTTTTGAAGAATGGTTAAGATGTAAATAACAGAAGACACGTTCCAGATGACAAACATATCAAAATAGATTTAGAAGTCAAAGTGTAAACAATTTTTAAAAATATGTACGTACTAGCTCTGGCTGGCGTGGCTTAGTGAGTTGAGTACTAGCCTGAGAACCAAAAGGTTGCCAGTTCAATTCCCAGCGAGGGCACATGCCTGGGTTGTGGGCCAGGCCCCCAGTTGGGGACAGGTGAGAGGCATCTGATCAACATCTCTCTCACATATCTCTTGCACATCGATGCTTCTCTCCCTCTCTTTCTCCCTCCTTTCCCTTCTCTCTAAAAATAAATGAATAGGCCCGGCTGGTGTAGCTCAGTGGATTGAGTGCGGGCTGGGAACCAGAGGGTCCCAGTTCGATTCCCAGTCGGGGCACATGCCTGGGTTGCGGGCCAGGTCCCCAGTTTCTCCCTCCCTTCTCCTCTCTCTGAAAATAAATAAATAAATTCTTTTTAAAAATAAATAAATAAATAAATAAATAAATAAATGAATAAAACCTTTATTTAAAAAAAAAGGTCTTAAAAAACAAAGCCATGAACAGACAGACAGACACACAAGCTATAGACAAAAAATTAAGGCCAGTAACACTGCCACCAAAAAATTAAGCAAATAAATAAAGTATTTTAACTTATAAATTATTTTATGGAAAATTAAATTATGAAAATAAAAGTTCTTCAAAAGATAAGGAAAAGATATATACTCTGATAGAAAAATAGGCGAAGTACTTCAGCAGAAAAACTACAAAACAAGAAATATAAAGGGTATAAGTTATCTCAAAATAATCAGCCTCAGTAAAAATCAAAGAAATGTAAGTGTACACGATAAATTGCAAGTTTTCTCTTATGATATTGGCAGTGGTTTAAAAAACAATAATACTCATGAATGTAGAGGAACAGTCACATACTACCGACGGGAATTTAAATTCTTATGGCAGTGTGGCAATAAATCAAGAGCCTTAAAAGAAAAGAACATGCTTTCCAATATAGCAGTTCTGTTCCTAGGAGTTATCCTAAAGCAGTCATTAGAAAAAATGAACAAGAAGTTCATGGAACCTTTATAATACAGAAACATTAGAAACACCCCTAAAGACAGCATGGCTATACTAACATAGAAATGAGTATAAGCAAATGATGGCACGTCATGCTGCTACTATAAGAATGGATACTTGGAGAGAGAGAGAGAGTGTGTGTGTGTGTGTGTGTGTATTTGTGTATATGCGAATAATAGTAGGGATGTCAGGAAGGTTATATGCACCACATTGTTAATCATTCTTTGGTTAGCTGAACAATGGGTGACCTTAATTTTCTCCTATTTGCTTATCAATACAATGAAGATGTATTATTTTTTGAAATATGTTCTAAAGAAAAACAAGAATCAGAATAAGAGACAGTTGCTTACAATGCTTATTAAGAATGCATTTTTTTAGTTCTGGCCGAGATGGAGGTATAGGTAGAAACCCTTCGCTTCCTTGCACAACCAAAAGGAAGATAATAACCAATCTAAAAACAATAAACAACCAGAAGTGCCAGAAAATCAAACTGCAGGGAACTCCAACAACCAAGGAGTTAAACATTCACCAGACCAGTAGGAGGGACCAGAGATGGGCAGCTGGGTGGACAGAGGACCCGCAGCAAGGCAGCGGACAGAGTGAGCGAGGTGAGGCTGACCGAACCGGAAACTAAAGACTCAAGCTAGCTGTAAACTACCGTGGGGGTTGCCACAGCCAGAGAACTCCCAGTCTCACACGACAGAGTTCCTTGGAAAGTGGGGCTAGAGCCAAGCAAGCCAGCTGCATTGTTGCCTCTCTGACCCCTCCCCCACAGACAGCACCACAACGCCGCAAAGAGGATTGCTCTGTCTTGGAAAGTACCTAAGGCCCCACCCCCTTACAACTTAACAGGTGCCCTGAGACAAAGAAATAGGGCCCAAATGAAAGCACAGAGCAAAACTCCAGAAAAAGAGCTAAGCGACAAGGAGGTAGCCAACCTATCTGATACAGAGTTCAAAACATTAGTGATCAGGATGCTCACAGAACTGATTGAGCTTGGTCGCAAAATGAAGGAACAAATGAAGGCTACCCAAAGTGAAATAAAGCAAAATATTCAGGGAACCAATAGTGAAGGGAAGGAAACTGGGACTCAAATCAACGATCTAGAACAAACGGAAGAAATAAACATCCAACTGAAACAGAATGAAAAAACAGGAATTCAAAAAGAATGAGGAGAGGCTTAGGAACCTCCGGGACATCTTTAAACATTCCAATATCTGAATCATAGGGCGCCAGAAGGAGAAGAACAAGAGCAAGAAGTTGGAAACTTATTTGAACAAATAATGAAAGAAAACTTCTCCAATCTGCCAAAGGAAATAGACTTCCAAGAAGTCCAGGAAGCTCAGAGAGTCCCAAAGAAGTCGGACCCAAGGAAACTCCCACCAAGGTACATCACCATTACATTACCCAAGATTAAAGATAAGTAGAGAATCTTAAAAGCAGCAAGAGAAAAGGAGACCTACAAAGGAGTTCCCAGAAGGCTATCAGCTGATTTCTCCAAAGAAACCTTGCAGGCAAGAAGGCACTGGAAAGAAGTATTTGAAGTCATGAAAGGAAAGGACCTACATCCGAGAATACTCTACTCAGCAAAGCTATCATTTAGAATGGAAGGGAGGATAAAGTGCTTCCCAGATAAGGTCTAGTTAAAGGAGTTCATCATCACCAAGCCAATATTATATAAAATGTTAAATCCAGGTGGATTTGCCATTACAGAAGTCCTGTTCACAGCAGGCCTCCACAGGCTCCACAGGGGCAGAAAGAGGACTTCTTTTTTTCTTCTTAAACTTTTTTTTTAACTATATTTTATTGATTATGCTGTTACAGTTGCACCACTTCCTCCCTTCTTTCCCCCCACCCCCTTACCCCCCTTTCCCCTCCCTTTAGTTTTGTCCATAGGTCATACACATAAGTCCTTCTGCTCCTGCACTTCCT
>PVJI01011268.1:0-56804 GCA_004026765.1 Micronycteris hirsuta
CTTCTGCTTGTCTCTCCTTCATGTTCAGCAATTCCTCTGACAGGGGAGAAGGTGAGGAGGCCGTTCTCTGCCTGAGTCTTGATCTGTAGTTCACCTGGGCGCACATCTCTCCCTGGGGTCGTCATGGGGCCTGTTCTGCTTCAGAGAGACAGTGAGACAGAACCAGCATGTCCTTGATCCCACAGTTGAAACCCTCCAGTCCAGTGTCCACATGGTGTCAGAGTGACGACCTAAACTTCAGATGAGATGAGGTCACTCTCCTGATGGAGTCTGCAGGGACTCCCTGAGCCTTAGGTCATCTAGAAACTTCCAAAGTTCTGACTCTTAACCTAACATTCTATCTCTTGCTCTTGTGGTTCCTGCACAGAGCATGTCCTGCCTCGGGACCTTTGCACCTGTGTTTTCTCTGTTCTCCCCCCTCACCACACACTCCACCCCCTGCTCTTGCTTCATTCTCCTTCACAGCATTTGGCTCTCCAGGATGCCATCTGCCTGTTTGCAGGTGTCTCCTCACCCACTGGTGAGCTCCAGGAGTGTGGAGACACGCTGCTCAGGGCTGCACCACAGCACTGACATAGAGCAGGTAACCAGTGAGCTCCCGTCACAGCTGCTGTGTGAATGAGTGACGGGACCCTGGGACCTGTGGGTGTATCAGTCATTCATGCCTCCTCCTGAGCTCTGGGGCTGCACAAGGTCAGACAGAGGACAAGGAGTCAGCACAGGGGACCACCCAGGAGGGGACATGAGGTCACAGGAAAGCAGGAGGAGTGAGTCACAGCAGAATGACCTGGAGCTTAGAAGGAGAGGTCAGTGTGGACGCTGCTGAGAACCAGGGTTGGTGAGGACAGGGAGTGACCACTGGAGTACACTGGGCAACAGGAAGGTCCTTGGTGCCTTAGACAGGAGCAGGGGTCTCACCTGAGGGTCCAGCTCCACGCCCTCCCCAGGCTGTGGGTCCTTCATGGCAGCATCTGCAGGGGCAGAATGGGGCGTGTCTCCTGGCAGGGTCCCCGAGATCTCAGGGCTGCAAACCCATCTCCTCCCAGATGGGCCACTAATCCAGAGGTGAGGTGAGGCACCAGGTCAGGCTGTGTGGATTTCACTCCCTCTCACCCCTGACCCCACACCCTCCCAGGCTGTCCCCTCCCCCATCGCCTCCTGGAATCTCTATGACCCCCTCTCCCAGGGTAGCTGTCCCTTCCTCTCACAGAGGGGCTCTGTCTGGGCATCTGCAGCTGGGCTGGATCTGGGGGAGGAGACAGGGGAGTTAGGGGCAGAGCCGGGCCTTGGGCAGGGGTTTGGGGGCTTCGGGCCAGGAATTACCTGGTCTGCAGGCTTCTGTCCTTGGGCTCTGCATCTGTGGGCCCTGCAGGAGGTCAGATATCAGCTTTTCTCTGGGCTGGTCAAGAGTGACAGTCTCAGCCTTGGGAGGGTCGGGACTGCCCCCCTTCCCCTGCCCCATGTGATTCCAGAGGAAAGAAGGAAACCTTAACACGTGTGTGTGTGTATGTTTCATGTTTCATGTTTCAGGAGATTGAAAATGGTTAAAGACTAGCCTACATTTGCACATCTCTGCTGATGTTGAGCGTTTTCTTTCTAGACTTTCCGATGTGAGATTCTGGAAAAATCTGTTTCTCAGCTGACTTTCCCCATCTATTTGATTTTCCTGTGGCAGGTGCTCCGACCTCTCTCTCCTGTGGCCCAGGTAACCCTCTTTCCTACTCACCCAATGTCCTGTGTTTGTTCTGATGCTGGTGTCGGAAGAGGAGGAAGAGGAGGAGGAAGAGCAGCAGGATGACGGCCACCGAGACCGCGACCAGCACGTTCCAGTACCGTTGGAGACCTTGGGCTAGAGTGACATCACGAATGAGCCAAAGGTGCCATTTAATGAGCACCTACTGTGTGTGAGGCACATACTGGGGTCTGTCGTTCATCTGCTCTAACCTCACAGCCCTCGTGCACCCAGAATGGTTGACCCCTACTCAGTCCACTATGGCTCTGAGAGGTCAGCCACGTGCTCCAGGTCACCCAGCCTGGCCAGGGCAGGGCTAGGACCGGACCCTGGGATCTGGGTTCCCTGTGCTGTCTTCCTGCTGCCCCAGGTGGACACCAGCTCTGAGCTCTGGGCTCCTCATCTACTGGGACCTGTCTCACCTGGAGCTGAGGGTCCTTCCTTATTACCTGCCCCCAGCACAGCAGGGGCACGGGAGGGGCAGGGGTGTTTGGTGAACCCTGATGCCTGTTTGGGTTGTGCTGAAGCTCTGCCTTCCTGAGCTCTGTGAGGCTCCTTATGTCACATAATGTCACACAGGCCTGTGAGCAGGAGGGAACCAGGGATGAACAGACATGAACCCAACACTCAGAGAAGAGAAGGGACTGCAGGCCCCACAGTGGGAGCAGGAGAGCCAGAACCTGGACCAGGTCTCACTTTAGCCCTTGTTCCCTCTTCTCAACCGAGCCTGAGCTGACAGAAAGGATCTTGGTGTCTCAGACTGTTTTCCTGCCTGTCCCTCTTTGTACATTTTCACCATCACTGCTACAGAGGGGACAGTCCCCACAACATCATGTGCTGGGAGGCTTCCTTGTGAGGCCCTTCTCCCAGGAGGTCAGAGCTAGAACCGAAATGCAATCTAAGCTCTAAGCCACGATTCTCTCCTTTTTCACTTGGAGACACTGAGGCACAGAGAGGGGAAGGGCATGTCCAGTCAGAGCCTCCAGAGGTACCTGAACTTCCACAGGCCTCAGCTCCTGTCCCCATGGACACACCCACCACCTCCCCACAGAGACCCTCACTTGTCCCTCTGCAGTCATGTCTTGTGGGGGGGGATGGCAGGAAATTCAGAGCTTCCTGGTGATTAGGATGGGGTGAGGGGTGGGAGCTGCCTTCTCCCCACTTGCACCTGGCTGCCCCTCCCATGGGTAGGACCACAGCTTCTCCCTCTGCCCTGACCCCCCCACCCATCACCTGCCTGCCTCACAGCCCTGGGGATCCCATGATTCTCAGCATCTCTGTCTGACCCTGGTCCCCCTGGGAGACAGGAGGGCCAGAGAGGGGGATGTTCTCGCTGGGAGCAAGGCCTCTGCTAGTGACCCCACTTGTCCTGGTCTCCATGAGGCCATGGGTACTGGAGAAGGAGGGGGATCAGGATGGGTGCCCCCGGCCTTTCCTCCCTTTGCTCAGCCTGAGGCCTCTGCAGCACCCATGGGCCCCCGGAACCTGTCTGGCCCCCTGAGATGCAGAGAACGATGACGCAGGGGTGGGGTAGCTCTGGTTTTCCATCCCTTTGGGAGGTGAGAGTCCCCTCAGGCTGACCCTCCTTCTGTGACCCCCTCACCCAGTATCCGGCCTAAGGGTCCTGTGGAGACAGGGTCAGAACTGACCATGAGGACACAGGGTGGGGCTGGGATCCTCACCTGAGACCATGAGTTCCAGGGGGTCACTGGGGTGTGACAGCTGGAAGGGGGAGGAGCTGTGTGAGCTGTAGCACCTGTAGGTCCCATGGTGGCCCCAGGTCAAAGGGATGATGGTGAAGTTGGCCTGAGATGGGGCAGCCGTGTCCTGCAGACGAAGCTGTTGGGGAGGATCCAGGGACGCCTCCCTGTGCAGGTGGAAGGTATCAGCCCTGACCTCAGAGCAACACTGCAGGGTCACATTTGATCCCCAGGGCACCGAGGGCCCCGGCTGGACCGAGAGGGAGGGTTTCCTGTCCATTCCTGGGGAGAGGAGAGCTGTGATGGGCAGAGTCACCCCTCCCCCCATGCCCTTGACCCTGAGCTGAAGGACCATGTCCTTCCCCAGGGACACTGTCTGTGACCCCGTCAGCTCCTCTGAGTTCCTCTGGGTGGGTTTTATTTATCTCCATGCTCCACACTCCCTTTTTCTTCCTTCTTCCCCTAGACCTCAGCCCCTCTCAGCCTCTGCTCCAGGACCCTCACCTGGACCCCATCACCACTGCAGTCACCCCTGGCCAAAGCCCCAAGGCAGACAGTCAGGACAGGGCACAGGGCAGGGCTCCTCACCTGCAATCAGGATGTCCAGTTGAGCACTGGGGGCTGACCACACATAGGAGAGGTTGTGTCCACTGTAGCACCTGTACCGGCCCCCGTGGGTGAGGCTCACGGGGCCCAGGGGGAAGTCAGGGCTGTGCTGCCCATGGAGAGGCTGAGGGGGTGTGGGCCCCTCATCCTTGGTCAGAGCAAATCTGTCAAAGCCGGGCTCTGAGTGACACTGGAGGGTCAGGCTGTCTCCAGGCAGCACCAGGGGGCCTGGCTGGGCTGAGAGGGAGGGCTCCCTGTACACACCTGGGGAGAAGGTCATTGTCACCCAGGGTAGACACACATCCACTACCACTGGGGCTGCAGGGGGAGTTCTTACATGTCCCTCCCTAAGTCTCCTGCCTGTGGTTCTGTCCCCAGTAAACCCATGTCACTGACCCCCCACACCCCCCAGGGCTTTGCTAGGCACAAGGTTTAAATCAATTGTTTAGGAAAGAAATCTTCAGAAAAGAATTGAAGCCAAGTGTGGGCCACCTTACCTGTGACCTCGAGGTGCAGAGGGTCACTGAGCTGTGATCACAAATTGTGGTTGTAGCTGGAGGAACCATAGCATCTGTAGGTCCCCCTATGGGAGGAGCTCACAGGGCCCACAGGGAAGGCAGCCTGCCAACTCTCATCATTGGATCTCAGTTCCGATTTCCTGCTTTGGGGTGGCTCAGCCCCTCCCTTCTTCAGCAGGTGGAAAGGGCCCCGCGTGGACTGTGAGCTGCACAAGAGGGACACGCTCCCTCCTGAGGCCACCACCAGGCAGGTCGGGCTGAGAGGGAGGGTGCACTGAATACTCCTGAGGGAGAAGGAGGATCTGAGTTAGAGGGGACCATCACCCCACCTTCTCCAGGCATGGGCTGGGAGGGGTGAGGCCCCCCTAAATCAACACTCTGTCCCCTTCATCCTCAGAGGAGGAGCTCGCAGTGGGGAGGAGACCCAGATTCCCCCTTACCTGTCACCACCAGGAGCAGGGGCTCACTCAGCTCAGACAGCCTGTCCCCAGTGCTGTATGCACATTGGTATAGCCCTGCGTCCTGTGAGCTCATGGACTGAATGAGGAACCCGGTCTTGTTGCTGGAGGCCTGAGGGATCTTCTTATTCAAGGGCCAAGAGCCCCTCTCTTTATACAGAGTGTAGCCATCCGCCTGCAGAGACCCGTGACACCAGATGGTCACAGGGCTCCACTTGCTGACGATGGGGCCTGGGTCAGCCCAGATGGAGGGTTTTAGGGGGAGCTCCCGGAAAGGAATCAGACCTGTAAGGTCAGGGGCTATCCTTGTCCCCTCAGTTTCCCCAGCTGTCACTTGGCCCCTCCCACGCTGGTCACCATCACCCCAGACCCACTGCGTGTCCCCCAGCTGCCCAGGGGCCTCTGTACAGAATCAGGAGCTCTGGGGGAGGACTCACCTGCCTGGACCTGGTCCCATGGGCCTGGACACAGTCCTGGAATAGAGTTCCTGTCAGATTATCCTTCACCCCACACACAGAAGCCCCAGGCCTGATCTGGGCCCCTGCTGACCTGATATCTCCTCTCCTTAGAATTTCTGCCCCCACTGGACCCCTGAGTCCTAGATATGGGAGTGCAGAAGACCCCATCCTTCTCTTTTCCCCAAACTCCCCGAGACAGAGAAGAGCAATGAAGATCAGGGTCATGACGCTGTCTGCTACGGTTCCCAGTGGTGCTGGTGACATAAAATGTCCCTGAGCCCTCCAGGACAGATGGACATACAGGGTGTACCAACGTCCTGGCTCCGTGTGGCAAGTGACAGTTTCCTACTCAGCTGCAATCTGCCCTCCCTGAGGGTTGGTCAAGGGGACAGAAGGTTCTGGCACCTTTGAGACCAGATCTGAGTCTCAGCGGACCGCACACTTCCTGCTTCCACCTCATGTGACACCCAAATCCAGAGGGTGACACCTGTCCTGGAACATGAGTGTAGGGGACTCTGGGCAGGATTCAGGAGCAGCCCAGTTCCTGTTCCACCTCTGACTCTGCATTTTCTAGAACCCACGTAACCATGGGCAACTCACTTCCTTTACCTGAGACAACGTAAATGCAAAGTTTCTTCCGACCTTTCTCCATCCTGGAAACTGGCCAATATATCCTGAGCAGGTGCCCTGTCCAGGCATGAAGTTCATTGGGGAAGGTGACCGATCCTTCCCCGGGACACCCACAGTGCTGTTTAGTGACATTGGACAGTACGAATATTTAGGCAATGTATGTTTTGGTACATTTCAGAGAAGGAGAAAAATGGAGCACAGAGAGACTCCATAACAGGTGAGCATCATGAAGTGTGGGGACCTGCAGGTGAGGGAGAGACCAGGACACACTAGGGGTCAGCACAGGGGGGCCAGAGGACCCTCGACCAGGAATATGGTGATGATTCTAAGAGCCGTGAGTCACCAAGGTGTGCTGTGCCCTGGTCACATGGGACTTCTGTTCCCTGCAGGGTCTCCTGGGTTTGATCTTTAAGGTAATGGAACACTTTTCAGTAACGGAATGTGTGAGCAGGTGCTGCTTTAAGAAGATATGGCTCTGTGGGAAGAGACTGTAGGAGTGAGGAATGGATGACAAACTGTGATAAAACTCCAGCACTAATCTAAACCCGACGTAATCAGCTGATCAATGCTCTGTGTGGTTTATGAGAATTTCTCATGAAACCCAACACAAATTCCATAAGACAAACACATTTGAAGTTGAGTGAAAAGAGGCAGGAACATTTCTTTGTCATTATCTCAGTCTAGGAGGTGTGCAGAGAGTCTTCTCTGAGCAGACTGGCTCAGGGGGTGCCCATGACAAGCACAGTGTGGCCATGACCCAGGTGTGTGAGTCTGGGGAGGGGAGGTGGGCACTGGGAAGGGTCTGCTTTGTAGGGACCAGTTGGCTCTGCTTGGGGTGGAGAGGTTAGCTAGCCTCATCCCCAACAGCATGGACCAGCGAGGTGGAGACCTGTGGAAGGCTTTGTGCAGGGAGGGTCCTTGGCAGGTAAGTTCAGGTGCATCAGAGTAAACCCCTCAGCTGGGAGTGAGGGTCTGTAGGAGGCCAGAGAGGAGGCTGATGGGGTGGCACCCACGTGATGTCCTGGGTCTTCATCTGAGTGTGACTGTGGAGGGGACCTGGGTCACAGAAAGAGGGGCTCAGGGTCAGAGCTGTGGGAGAGTTCATCGTGTGGGTGGAAGAGAGGGAAGAGCTGAGGGTGTGTGTGATCTCTGCCTGGGTGGCCTGGGGAGCCAATGGGGCTGAGGGGCTGGAGGCATGGGGAGAGGATTACAGCAATGTCACCTGATCAACAGAGGGAGCCACCCAGTCTCCTGGCTGGGTGTGTGGTTTGGTATCTCCCTCTCACTTCCCATCTCTGACTTCCTCATCTCTGTGAGCAGTAGACCTTCTCTCCATCTCTCCCATCCAGACCCCTGGGCATGTCTGCCTCCTCAGTGGCCCGCTCTGTGAGGGGTAGCCCTTCACCTGACAGTGTTCACTCCATCCCCATGTGCTGGGCAGAAGGCAATTCACATGTTTTAATCTGAGACATGGAGTAACATCCATTGACCATTGGTTCTGAGCCAGTCACATCCCCTCTCCCTTTGCCCTCATTGCAGACACGGGTGGAAGCTCAGCTCTCATGACTGTTGTGAGTATCAGCAGAGCCTGAGACACAAAGAGGCTCCATCTGTCATTCTTGGGGCCTGACTGAGACATGGGCTTGAGAGACTTGTGGGAGGAAGGGCTACTTGGAAGCCGCTTACGAATCCCCCAGCCTTCAGGGGGCATCAGAAGCTACAGAGCATCCTGGGCTGATGGCAGGTGAGCCCAGACTGAGAGGAGACAGGAAGGATGATGCTCATCCTGGATCCTGGACTCACCACACTCAGGAGTGAGGGCGGGAATCCCACCAGGGGCTGAGCCTGAGCACTGGGCACTGAGGGCATCTCGGACCTGGTGGGAGTTCTGCCTCCCATGAAACTGCCTGGGGATATGGGGCTACTTCTAAGGGAAAAAGGAATCACAGGGAACCATGGCTATTGACTTGCATTTTTTTATTAATGAGGTAAAATCACATAACATAGAATTGAGCCTTTTAACATATAGAATCCACTGGGATATAGTAAATACACAGTGTCTCAATCAGAACTTTAATGTTGTTTTAATAAGAAAATTGTTTAACCCTGTTCCAAATATCACAAAGCCTCCCATCTCTCTTCCTCGTCAGCCCCTGACAAGCTGGTCTGACTTCTGTCTCTGCGGGTTCCCTCCTCCTGGACATTTCATACAAACGCAGTCCCAGAAAAAGTGATCTTTTCTGTGTGGCTTCTGTCACTGAGCTGCAGACTGTTCACATTCACCCACCAGGTAGCAGGTGTCAGCACTTTGTTCTTTATGGTTTAAAAAAATTCCAGGGTTATGAAGACACCACATTTGTTTATATGAGTGGGATCCAGCATGAAGGGGTGTGTAGATGTGAACCCAAACCAGCCATGTGGGGCGGCCCCTCATGTCACAGGGGTGAGAACAGGAGGACAGTCAAGGGGAGTCAGTGAGGATGAGGAGGGACAGCCTCCCCACAGTGGGAAGGAGGCAACATCTCTACAGGAACGCGGCTCATATTTCCTGTCCTCAAACCTCTTCTGCCAGGTCTGGTCTCCTGGACAAATCAGCAGTTGCCCCACCTGTGGTCAGACTGTCCTTCAGCACCTCCTGGATCATCTGAGGGGCTCCACAGCTCCCTGACTCTGAATGGTGCCCAGTCCCCTCTGTGTTCAGGTCCTGGCTGCAGCCTGGGCCATTCTCTCGCTGTCTCGGGCCTTAAACAGCAGCACCCCGAGGACCACCAGGACCAATCCAGCCACGCCCATGCGGATGAGATTCTCCACGGTGTAGTCTTGGGGGTGGGAGGCTGCAAAATATGGAGACAGAGGTCAGCATGGTCAGGCAGCCCCAAATCTCCAGGACTCTGGTGTCTCCCCAGGCTCCCTCCTCCCCTGGATGTCAGCATCCCTGGGACATCTGAATCCAGCTCTGGCTCTGAGGCACTGTGACGAGAGTGAGCTGTGCTCAAGAGCTCAGGATTAGGGGAAAAAGATGATCTCAGTTCAGAAACAATTGAGCTGTGTGTTCTGTGTTCAATCTGAGACTGAAGACCCAGAACATGATAAGGAGGCAGGTCCCCAGAAGTGTCTAGTCTGGTCTTCCATAGGGAATGAAGTCTCCTCTGTGGGATGTGGGGAGAGGGCAGAGCAGAAGGGGACTGGGACTCGGGGTCTTGGAGCATGGGGTTGGAGGTCAGCTCAGGGGCCCAGAGGGACAGGAACCATCTTCTTCTCCTTTTGGACAAACTCTGTAAATTCTGGCAAGATTTCATGGATGGACAGCTAATCAAGTCATTTTTACCCCAAAACACAACCTCCATGCACTGCTTATCAACACTGGTAACCAAGGAAGCTCACAGCTGTGGTTTTCAAACTTTGAGGAACAGAGAAATTGCCCTAAGTAGCCATATTTTACGAGCACCAAAACTAGGAAATTATGGGAATCTGCTTCACCATTCTGACATAGAAAACAAGAGGTAAAAAATTATTCACTCATATTCTAATTCCAAAAATCCATGCAAAATTCTAAATATCAGCTCACACAATTCAGAAAATGCATGTGGACAATAAATGTTATTCATTTGCATTAGTATCCAAATGGTTGAAACCAGGAAGCCTTTGTAATGTGTCTCATGTAGTTATAAAGGAGAATGAAAAGATAATTTTTAGGAAATATGTATCTGTCAGTAAAAAAATATTCCTAATAAAACTCTAAGGAAATAAAAAAATATATTGAAACATAAAGGTTGATATACATTCAATGTAAAATGCAGACATCTTAATGAGTTTGCCTTGAAAAACTCTGGGCTATGAATGAAACTGTTTTTCAGACGTAAAGCTGTGGAGTATTTTACTTGGTCACTTTATTATGTGGAATTTGGAGTGAGAAAAATAGGTATACAGTCTGGAAAAAGTGAATTTACCTTTCACTCGTCATTATTATAATTTTCTCAGTGTATCAGAGATCAATTGAAAAACAATCCAAAGGGAGAGAATTTTAGGAAGCTATACTGGTTATGAAATAAATATGCCCAAACCAATAGTTTTCCTATGTGTACTTACCACTATTTAGACGATATAAAGGAATCAAACAGCTTACTCACAAACTACATTATTAGATGTGCAGTTCTGAAACTTGGCTATAAATTTTCTCAGTTTTACAAATATCTGTCACAGTGCTTCTGAAGTTCACTAAAACTTCATTTAAAATGTGTGTAACACGAAGACAAGAAGTAATTCCCTGCAACAAATGTATGAATTTAGTCTTTCCTATGAAAATAGGAAGAACATTGCATACATTTGAAGGTTGACTCCATATAAGGTAAATTAAACTGTTACTCTGTATACTGAAGCACTGCCCGGAAGTCCTCAGAAAAGAGCAGGAACAGATGGGGGTGCCCAGAACCAGGGAGCAGATGGGGGAGCCCCCAGCTCCCCCTGAGTCGGGCACAGCCCTTCCTCACTCTCAGGTGAGCACTGAGTGCTGGAGGCTCAGGTGAGCCCAGGGGCCTGCAGAGCTGGGCCCCCAGGTGGGAAGCTGCTGTCTCTGGGAGAAGGCCCAGTGGCAGGGGGACCCCAGGGGCTCAGACTCTGAGATGAAGATGCAGGAGGTGAGTGGGGGAGGGGATCTGTCCTTTCTGCTCAGTCTAATCCCTTTTCTCCTCATTTCACACACATCTCACTCCTCCCTCCTACTCTTTGTCTCTGCTGAGACTCAGAAAAGGGGGCTCAGGAGTGGGAGGCCCTGTCTGTTTCCATCTCTCAGTGGCTGGACCGCAACCCCCTCTGTGGGACCTCCTGCATGCCTCATTTATTTCTGTCCCTGATTTTCCTAGGGACAAGGGCCCTGTACTGAGTGAGCACAGAGAAGACAGGGTCAGAGTCTCCTCACCTGAGACCAGGATCTCCAGGGGGTCACTGGGCTGTGACAGCAGGTAGGGGGAGGAGCTGTGTGCGCTGTAGCACCTGTAGGTCCCCCCATGGGCTGAGGTCACAGGACCCACGGAGAACTCTGCCTGGTGCTGCTGAGTTCGGGACTGTGATCTGAGACGCAGGGAGGGATCGGCTGCCCCCTCCTTGGTCAGAAGGAAAGTGTCCCTCAGGCTCCTTGACTTACACAGCAGGGTCACATTCTCTCCTGAGGCCACCGTGGGGCCCGGCTGCACCAAGAGGGAGGGTCTGTCAGGGAGACATCCTAGAGAGAGGGGGGTGGGTGAGGGGCTGCTGCCCACCCAGTTTTGACCTGAGAGTCACCAGGCCCCTTTCTGAAGACCCTCCTCTCTGTCTATCTCTGTTTTCTCTAAGTCTCTCCCTCCCTGTCCATCCCCTGTCTCTCTGTCTCCTTCCCTCCCAGGATCCCACACCCCTTGTCCTGGTCATCACCACCTGAGACGCCCAGCAGGGCCAGAGCAGACTCTGGGGCCCTGACTGAACCTGCTGGCTCCTCACCTGTCAACAGGATGTCCAGGGGGTCACTGGGGGCTGACCACTCGAAGGACAGGTAGTGTCCACTGTAGCATCTGTACCGGCCCCCATGGGAGTCACTCACAGTGCCCAGGTGGAAGTTGGCAGGATAGAGCCCAGCCTGGGGCTGCAGGACAGTGATCAGGGGGAGGCCCAGTCCCATGTCCTTGGACAGAGCGAATCTGTCATAGCTGACATCAGAGTGACACTGGAGGGTCAGGTTCTGTCCAGAGGCCATGATGGGGCCCTGTGGGGTCAGGAGGGAGGGCTTTCCTGAGCCACCTGCAGGGACCAGACAGGAATGATAGGGCTGCTCTTCCTGTGACGCCTCCTGCAGGTCTGGCCCTCAGGTCCCCCTGTCTCTCTCTCTGTGTCTCTGGCCCAGGAGCCCTTGTGATCCCCTCGCCCCACCTCTCCCATGGGGCTCTCCTACCTGCAAAGACCCCAGTAACCTGTCTGGTGCCTCAATCCATTGATGGGACCAGGATGGGATGTACCTAGGACCAGGAGCCCCAGGGGGTCACTGTGCTGTGACCACTCTTGGGGGATGTTCCTGTAACAACCGTAGCATCTGAATGTCCCCCTGTGGGTGAGGGTCACAGGGTCCACAGGGAACAGGGCCTGGACCTGCCCACTGCGGTGTCACTGTGAGTAGAGGGTCCAGGAGAGCCTGTGTTCTCCTTCCTTAGTCAGAACAAACTTGCCAAATCCCTCATCTGCGTGACATTTGAAAGTCACATTCCCTCCTGGGCTCATGACAAGGCTGGCAGGGCTGAGAGGCTGGGTGTGCTGTAGAGTCCTAGGAGAGAAGGAGGCAGTGTGTTAAATGGGCTCACACCTCCCTCATGTCCCCCAGGGCTGGGCTGTGAGGGGGAGACCCCCTGAGAGCATCCCCCTTCCTGAGGGCAGAGCCTGAGGCTGGGACCCCTGGTATCCTCTCACCTGTCACCACCAGATCCAGGGGGTCACTGTGCTCTGACCAGCCAGTGCGGCTGAGATAGGAACACTGACATCTCCCTGCAGTGAGCCCTGTCATCTGTGTGATGGAGAACTTGGCCTTGTTCCCGGGATCCAATGGCTTCTGTGTGTCCCAGTGTGTTGAGATTCCTTCTTTACTCAGACGGTACTCCTCAGACTCTAGGATCCCCTGACACCAGATGGTCACTGAGCTCCTCCAGGGGATCACAGGGCCTGGCTCAGCCCAGAGGGTGGGTTTGGGGAGCGTCCCTGGAAGGAATCAGAGGCTGGCTCACAAGACATTTGCACCCCCAGTGCCCAGCTCTCAGCCCCCAACATGTCAGACGCCCTTCATCTGTCATCCCAGAACTGCTGTTCTTCATCCCCAATATCCCAGGGGGTGGCCTCATGTCCCCCGTGGGAAATGATACCTGGGAGCCCTGGGGACAGACTCACATGCCTCCACTGGGATCCTCAGGCCCATGCTCAGCCCTGCAAGGGAGTCCCTGTGAGAGATTTGCCCTGAATCCTCAGCAGGACCCTCCTCCCCTGGAGCCTCCTGAGTCCTGGGGTCCTGACAGAGCAGGTCTTCCCCTCCCCCCTTGCATCTCACCGAGGCAGAGCAGGGCTGTGAGGCTGAGGGGCATGGTGTCTCCTCTCTGAACCCAGCTGTGCAGAAGGAGGAGACCAAGGAGTCTTCAGGGTAGAGAGACTCACAGGGTGCGGTCAAGGGAGGTTGTCTGTCCCTGTCACGGAGTTGTCACCTCAGCAGCCCCTCAGGAAGGAGAACAGTGTCTCCCCAGGAGTCCAGCCCTCACTTCCATGATGGAGGAAGAAATAGACCCACAGCCTCCTGAGAGGCTGGTGAGGTGATGTGTGACCCACAGCCTCCTTGCAGGTGAGGTGACCCAAGGCACAGACTTCCAGATCCTTCTCCACGAGGTCCCCTTCCCCCTCAGTCTGACTATCAGCCCCTCCCTGTGGGTCCTCCCCATGGACAGTGGTCACCCAGGCCCTGAAGACACTTCAGGAAGATGGGGGTCCCTGTGCCTGCAGAGCTCAGATCAGCAGAGACACGGTCTCCTCCTCACTGTGCAGTTCAGGCGACTGTCATTGTGACAATGAGCACAAAGGACAGACACAGGGAAGTGAGGAAAGTCCGCATGCCCCTTCCCCTGGCCCAGAGTGTGGCTTTCTTTCTATCCCAGCCACCCTCACCAACCTCTTGTTTTTTCTTAGCAACAGTGCCCCCCTCCATTCCTGGGGACAAGCCTCTGAATGATCCCTGCCCCCTCAGTGCCCTTTTTGTCTTGGTTCAAGCCTCCTCCTCATGCTGTGGTCCTGTCCTGCCTTCAAGCTTCAGGGGACATTGATTGGGGTTGGAGTCCTGATTTTTACTCTTAACAAATATTTATTTAAATAACCATCACCTAATGCCCAAGTGATCCGTGTGATAGTGTCCAGTCTCTGCCTGAGTTTCCTCATGTGGATCTTGTTGTCACAAACCCCTGTCCCCACAGTGGCTGTGGGTCAGGGGTCCTGGTTCAGGGGAGGGAGACTTCCATTTCCAGAGCAGATGAGGATGTGAGTGGGCTGGGACATGAGAGGATCAAGGTGTCCAGGGTCAAGGGCAGGATTGTAGCACCTGCTGGAGACCTTGTCTGCTCTGAGTACCGAGCACAGCTACTCACAGCAGCTCTGCAGCGTGTAGGCACAGACACGTGCAGGAAAGAGAAGTGAAAGTTCCCCAAATGGAGAGAGAACCACATGGAGGACAGAGACTGAAACTGAGGGGCCCCCCGTGAGCGGGACCATCCACAGGTCACAGGGAGGATATTCCCCCCTGAGTGGATAGAGAGGGACCCCAGGTCCTCACAGGAAGGGGATCAGGGTGCACATGAAGGCTGGAAGTGTGGTCCCTGCCCCCGTGGTTCTGTGCAGGCTCTGGGATGTCTCAGCCCACTCACCCAAGTTCATGGTCAGCAGTGAACAGTCTGCCCTGTGCATCCTGAAACATCCTGTCAGCCATGGGTGTCTGTCCCGTGTGTGTGTGAGGCTCCCATTGGACCGGCCGTGGTGGGCAGAACGCTGAGCAGGTGTTGAGTCTGAGAGAGTGGACGGCATGGGGCAGAGGCAGTGGCCACAGCCCCTGGTCAGCCTGACTCCCAGGACAGCCCTGGAGAATCTGTGGGAGAGCAGGTGTGTGAGGGGAGAGACTCCTACAAGAGCAGACAGTGGAGAAATCCTCATGATGACACACAGGTCTATGGACGCCGACTACTGACAGTGGGGGCTGTCATGGGCAATGAAAGAGAGTCAGTAGGAAAATATGAGTGTAAATTAAGATGATCACGTGTAAATATCTGAAAACAGGAGGGAGGAGTCAATTTTCGAGCCCGGAATTTGAATTGTTTTACAGAAAAATGTTTAGAGTTAGAAACCTGAGAGATGAACAACCTGATAGAATGGACACAGAACAATCCTTCCTATCACGGATGAGACACAGGGTAAGGTCCAGTTATGTCAGTGGCTTACAATATAGAGGACATTTCCAGAATGCAGCACAGGGAGACTGGAAGTGGGGAATGAAGGTTCTTGGGGACTGGAATGAAGAGTAATGTCACATCCGTGGTGTCAAAAAGAATGAAGTGAGCATGACATTTAGTAACAGCTCCAGAGAACAATAATCGAACATTTTACAGAGATGAGGAAGACACACTAAGCGATAGTGGGCAAAGATTTAACAACAAAATCCGTATCTTGTCCTTTTGCTAAAGGAAGCAAGTGAAAGATAAAGTAAAATGAAAAAAATCCTATTTTAAAATGAACTGTACACATTAAAATAATTAATATACGAATTTCAGTTAAAAAAATCTGGAAGCACTGGTCATGGATCCAAGAAAAAGTCCTAACATTATTTTCTATGGAAAATGCAAATTACTATAATGACAAACACTCTGGGACCAGGCTCCCTCACAGCAAAGAGGACCCCAGAGGACAGTGGGGACACACCTCCAGGAGCAGATTGTTGGGGAAGATTGTGCTCTGAACCCCGTCAGCTCTGCCATCCCAGTTTCTGACCCTCCACTCCTGGGATCCTGGGGTCATTGCTCTGAAGTTGTTGGAGGTGGTTCTGTGCATTCCTGTTTCTTACAAAACTTTCTGCTTTGGAACCAAGCCCTGAATCTCCCATGAGGGCTGAAATAAAAGACCTTCCTCAGAGCCACTGCACAGCAAGTCCAAGACAGGGGTGTTGGCCAGTCCTGGCCATACCTTTTGCCCACGGCAGAGAGGCAGCCAGGGGCAGCACAGAAACCCCTGGCCCTTGGCAAGCCTGGTCCTGCTGGGTCCTGGAGCAGCATCCCAGCCTCCTCCTGTTGCACTCACTCACGGGGACTCCTGTTCTCCCCAACAAACTCAGAAAACTCTGCACCCAGACAAGGGGGTTACCAGGGTCCCCCCTTGATCTTCAGTCAGAAAAGATTTATATTTTATGTAATTTCCACAGAAGTTTTAGCCATTTAAGGACCCACAATGAGGGGAAAATACACAAGATGCTCCTTGTTCTCGGTGATCTAGAGAGGATACAGTCCCAAAACTTGCAAATGGTTAATAATTGTAAAGTAATTATGTTTCTATTCTGTGACACATGCATTTATTTATTTTATGACTTAAGGTAATATTTATTTTTTAAATTTTTTTCTAGAAGTTTTTTTTAAAGATTTTATTTATTTATTTTTAGAGAGAGGGGAAGGGAGGGAGAAAGAGAGAGAGAGAAACAGCAATGTATGGTTGCCTCTCACATGGCCCTCACTGGGGACCTGGCCTGCAACCCAGGCATATGCCCCGACCAGGAATCGAACCGGGACCTTTTGGTTCCCAGCCCACGCTCAATCCACTGAGCTACACCAGCCAGGGCATATTTATTTTTTAAATCATTTTTTAAGGTTATTCTATTACAGTTGTCCCATCCCCCACTCCTTTGCCCTCCTCCTCCCATCCCACTCCCATCTCCTGCAGTCAATTCCCACACTGTTGTCCATCTCCGGGGGTCATTTATACATGCTTTTGTGACTTGCTCACATTCCACATGCCAACCTGTGACCCTCTTACCTGCAACTGATGGTTCAAACTCCCAGTCGGCTGCTGTTCCCACCCACGTCTATCACCTGGAGTCTCAGGCACCGAGAAGCAGCAGAGCTGTGGGAGCTAAAGGTTTATGAGAAAGTGCGTTTAACTAGCAAGGAGCCTCAGGGAAGGCAGTTGTGAAGGTTCCCCTCCTGAAGGGCCTCGAAGACCCTCTGCTGGGCCAGTGGGTGCACCATCTCTCTGGGACTCACCTGGCTTTGCCTGAGAACAAGATCCTCACTTGGGTGAACTCTGGCCACTGTTCCACAGGAAGTTCTAGGCTGTGTCTCATCGTGAGAATGACAGGCCCTGTGGGGACTCTCATGCGCCCTCTGATGGCCACAGGGAGGAGCTTCATGCAGGAAGACAAGTGCCTTTGAAGATTTAGGGCCCTCCCCACACAAGGCTCCTTCCTCGAGCTTCAGGTCCTTGTCTGCAGCCTCCTCTATGTTTTCCACCTGCATTTAGTTTCCCCCTTAGCTGTGATGTTCAGGGTAGGTTTTGTACTTGTCCCTTTATCAGACTGAGGAAGTTAACCTTCAAGCTCTGGAGATCAGAGAGGGGATCAGAGGCATCTTAGTTGTCCTCAGGGGATCGCTGGAAGGGGGCCTGGACAATAATCGTGTTGCCGGTGCTCTGGGCCGGGGAGCTCCAGGCGCGCTACACGGGGCCCTGCCGGCCGGCAGGGGACGGTCCGCGGGCTGGGACGAGCGCAGGGCTCTGGCCAGGCTGCAGGGCAGCGAGTGGCTGGGCGAGGTGCTGCGGGTCTTGAGCGCCGCAGCAGTGACAGTGGAAGCCGTGGTGGCGGCGCTGGACAGGCGGTCGCTGTGGGTTAAGCGTTTCTTCCCCGCGTGCATACGGTGGCGGCCGGCCTGGTCCGAGCGCGCGCACTTGTGGCAGCCTGGAGAGTCGCCGGCAGGGGGCGCTCACCCGGGTGCGTTCACGGGGCGAGGTGAGGGGCAGGACGAGCAGGGGCTTTGGCGCGGCTTGGGGAACGTGGTGGCTCTTGGCGGTGGTGGTTCATGGCGGTGGCGGCGCACGCACAGCGCCAGGACCCGGTGCGGGGGGACAGGGACCAGAGAGACGGGGACTTGGAGGACGGCGCTGCGTCTCCCCGAGACTGCAGGGCCCGCCACCCAGGTCGGCCAGGATGCTGTCGGCCAGCAGGGGTGGCGCTGCCTTGGGTTTGGGCCCCGGCCACACGCCCTGCGCGCAGTCCGGCCCTCGCAGCGCTCAGTGCGCCCGCGGAGACGGTCGTGAGCTCGTCGGGGCAAAGTAATCCACGCAGGTCACCGCCGCGGACCTGTCCGAAAAGGTGCGCAGCTGGGACTCAGTGATTCTGATGGAGGGGAGAAAGACGGGGGCACAGGAGAGAGGGTGGTGGGCGGCTCTCAAGGAGCATTTACACCCAGGAATGAGGCAAAAGCTTCTGAAAACAAAACAAAACAAAACAAGAAACGGTGTTTTCTGGGAGCTGCTTTACAAACACACCACCTGGTCTTCACTTCAAACACCAGTTGCTCTTTCAGACTCACGGCGTTTCTGGAGAAACCACACCAAGTCCATCATCTGCCACACAGAGCAGTCCTTGAAGGGACCAGGCCGTGTTTTTCACGATGGTTCTGGATTTATTTGTTCCAAATTAGTCTTTTAAAATTAGATTTATTGGCGTGATATTCGTTAATAGAATTAGATAGGTTTCAGCTCTGGCTGCTGTGGCTGGGTGGGTTGAGCACCAGTCTGTGAAACAAAGGTTTCCCTGCTCCGTTCTTGGTCAGCGCTCACGGCTGGGTTGGGAGCCAGGTCGCAGGTTGAGGGCATGTCAGAGGCAACAAACCTGTGTTTCTCTGCCACATCGATGTTTCTCTCCCTGTCTCCTCTCTTCCCCCCTTTAGAAAAATAATAAATGAAATCTTAAAAATCTTACGGAAGTTTCAAGCACGTAATTCTATGACACATCATCTGTACATGGCATTGTGTTCACCTTCCGAAATCAAATCTCTCCTCACCATAGATTTCACTCTCTTTACCCTCCTTTGTCTCACTCTGACCTGTTCCCTCTGGTGACCACCACCCCGTTGTCTGTGTCCATCAGTCCAAACTGTTCCTGGTATTTATCCCTTTAATCAGTCATTTAAAACAGATTTGTTGTCTGACCCAAATATATGCACAATCAGTGAATGTAGAAAATGAAAGTGAGAAAAATGTTACAGGAAAGTGGACAGAGATTGAGGGCAAGCCCAGGAGTGGATCTGAACCTGTGATGTGGGCTGAGCACCAGGTCACGGGGTTGAGAAAAGAGGGGCCAGTCAAGGAAAATCAACCGTGCAGTGAGTGAGATGACCACAGTTGACGGTGGAAGAGCCTCTGCAGCCCCAGCCCCGACCCCTCCCTGCAGGAGAACCACACCCACACCCTCCACGTTCTCAGCAGACACCTTCCCATGGGTGCCCACACTTTCTTCCAGAGCTTCTTGGGATCATCACACTCTTCTCCAGGCTCTACCTCGCTGACTGGTGGGTTTGTTGTCCCCTGTGTTCATCCCCTGGCTGCATCATGGGATCTTCTCTGACTGTGCCAAGCTTCAAACAGCAGCACCCCAAGGACCAGGAGGATCAATCCAGACACACCTAACTGGATGAGGTTCCCCACTGTGTAGTCTTGGCGTTGATAGGCTAGGAATTGTGGGTAAAGAGGTCACAGAAGTCAGGACAGACTCAAATCACCCCAGTCCTCCTACATGTCCACCAGGGCACCTGCATTTCATTGACAAGTTTTGATGCTCTGAGCACGGCCCCATAGTTGAGAATTGCTCCTACTATCTACTCTGGGAATCTGAATTGTTTTCCAATCATCCCAGAATATCAGCTGCTCCAGAGGAAAAGAAAGCCTATAGGATATGAGAGAAGAGATGTAGGATGGCTGAGGTCATCTCTTTTCTAATCCTTAGTGGGTGTCTGAAGCATGTTACTCAACTCAATTCCCCAAATTCCCCAAGGTGAGCATCTCTGGGGTCTGGGCTTGCATTGCTTTGGAAAGCCAAGATGCACATGGGGGACTTCATTTTGTCCTGAGTGTCAGGACATGAAGGAGTGATGGCTGGATCAACCTTTTCATTGCTCCACCTCAGCTAGCTCCTTGTGTCTCTGACTCGGGAACATAATTTCCATGGCATGTTCCTTTCATCTTTGTATCAATCTTTCTTTTTAAAAAATAATTGGTAGAATATGTACAACACAGTCATTTTTGGTATTTAGAATTACCAAATCTAGCATAAACTCTTAAGTGTTCATTCAGTTTTTAATTTAATAGGAAGGTTGGTAAGAAAGTAGCCAAAAGAGAAATGAAAAAATAAAATCTTTAGATGCACACCTGCATGAAAATACAGATGTCTGTAGATCACAGATAGGCTCCAATGATGTGACAAATGAAATAACAGGCAGTAGAGGGAACTCTGGGGAGTGGGGGAAGGGGGCACTGATGGGAGTTCTGATGGGAGGTGTTTTGGAGGATGACCAGACCCAGCTGCCCGCCTGGTGCTCATGGAAAAGGAGCAGAAATACTGCTGTCCTCCCACACCCACGTAATGACGGTGGTCCCTCGTGGAGAAAGGATGGGCTCAGAGTGGGCTCATGTTCTTTCTCACACAGGAATTCACTGGCATCAAAGTTGTAAACCAATGGAGGTTTTTCAAATCCTGGATTGGATTCTGCTTTGATGGATGGGAGAACCGAGTCCCTGATATAGGAAGCTTGTGTTTCCTGTGCTGTCCTCCTGCTGCCCCAGGTGGACACCAGCTCCAAGCTCTGGCCTTCTCATCTGCAGGGACCTGCCCTGCCTCACCTGGAGCTGAGGGCCTTCCTTATTACCTGCCCCCAGCACAGCACGGACACAAGAGGGGCAGGGGTGTGTCGTGAACCCTGATCCCCCTTCAAATGGTCGGGCTGGGCTGGGGCTCTGCTTTCCTGAGCTCTGCGAGGCTCCTTATGTCACTTAATGTCGCTGCAGCCCTGTGAGTAGGAGGGAACCACGGATGAATAGATATGAACCCAACACTCAGAGATGAGAAGGGGCTGCGGGCCCCACAATGGAAGCAGCAGAGCCTGGACCTGGACCACGTCTCACTCCAGCCCTTGTTCCCTCTTCTCAGCCGAGCCTAAGCTTATGGAAAGGGCCTGGGTGTCCCAAACTCTTGTCTTTCCTGTCCTTCCTTGTACAGTGTCACTGTCACTGCTACAGAAGGGGAACATAAAGAAGAGTCCCCATAACATCACATCCTGGGGAGCTTCCCTATGAGGCCCTCCTCCCAGGAGGTCAGAGCCAGAACTGAAAGGCAATCTAGGTCTGGACCAAGATTTTCTCCTTTTACACTTGGAGACACTGAGGCACTGAGAGGGGAAGGGCGTGTCCAAGACAGAGCCTCCAGATGTGCCTGAACTTCCACAGGACTCAGACCCT
The DNA here is from genome assembly GCA_004026765.1 of Micronycteris hirsuta. NCBI lineage: Eukaryota > Metazoa > Chordata > Mammalia > Chiroptera > Phyllostomidae > Micronycteris > Micronycteris hirsuta. The sequence goes on from PVJI01011268.1 coordinate 21,136, forward strand.
GTCCCCACAGACGACTCACCACCTCCCTACAGAGACCCTCACTTCTCCCTCTAAGGACATGACTCTGTGCGGGTGAGGGACAGATCCTCAGAGACTTCTGGAAATTCAGGATGGGGGTGACGGGTGGGTGCTGCCTCCTCCCCACTAGAGCCTGGCTCCTCCCCCAAATGAGCCCAACATGTCCCTCATTCATGGCCACCCCACTGTCACTGGCCTCACTCACCTCTGTACAGGCCTGACAGCATGGTGGGGGAGGGGTGAATCCTTAGAGCCCCTAAAGACTCATATGTCCCCTGAAATTTCTCCCTTATTTGCCTCCCAGGGACACAACCCTGTGCTTGAGTACCTATGGGGACATGAGATCCTCTGAGGGACTCAGAAGTGCCTTGGGCTGGTCTGTGCTCCCTATGAGCAAAGGGGACCCAGTGACTCACCAGTGGTGGAGCTGGGCCCTGTGGGTAGGGGGCTGGTGTTTTCAGGGGGTCCTGGGAAGGAACACAGAAGGGGGTGAGGGTCTGGGGTGACTCTGGGGTGCCCACCTCACTCAGATTTCTCCTACATCTGCGCTGTGGCTTCTAAGACCCTCTCACTGCCCACCTGGCACCTTCTGGACCAGGTGGGAGATTGGGTGAAAGGGTCAGCAGGGTCTCTGAGGGGCAGATCTCTCCTGGGCAACGATCCCTAGGGCCCTCTCCTACTGCTTTCAGCCCATAATTACTCTGGGGACCCAGACTGAGCTAACAGCTCAGAAAGACAGGGTCAGGGGCCTCACCTAAGACCAGGAGCTCCAGGGGGACACTGAGCTGTGACAGCAGGTAGGGGGAGGTGCTGTGTGAGCTGTAGCCCCTGTAGGTCCCCCCATAGGCTGAGGTCATAGGACCCATGGAGAACTCTGCCTGGTGCTGCCGAGCTCGGGACTGTAATCTGAGACGCAGGGGGGAATCAGCTGCCCCCTCCTTGGCCAGAAGGAAAGTGGCCGTTGGGCTCCGTGACTGACACAGCAGGGTCACATTCTCTCCTGAGGCCAACGTAGGGCCCAGCTGCACTGAGAGGGAGGGTCTGTCAGGGAGCCATCCAAGAATGAGGGGGTGGGTGAGGGGCTGTCACCAACTTTGTTCTGACCTGAGAGTCACCAGGACCCTTTCTGAGGACTCTCCTCTCTGTCTGTCTCTGTTTTCTCTGTGTCTCCCACTGTCCCCTTATATCCACTGTCTCTCTTTCTCCTTCCCTCCCTGGGGACCCCATACCCCTTGTCATGGCCATCACCACCTGAGACCCCCAGCAGGGCCTGAGCAGACTCTGGGGCCCTGACTGAACCCGCTGGCTCCTCACTTGCCACCAGGATGTCCAGGGGGTCACTGGGGGCTGACCACTCAGAGGAGAGGCTGTGTCCACCATAGCACCTGTACCAGGCCCTGTGGGAGCTGCTCACAGTGTCCAGGGTGAAGTTAGCCTGATAGAGCCCAGCCTGGGGCTGCAGGACATCAATCTGGTGGATGCCCTCTCCCCTCTTTTTGGACAGAGCAAATCTGTCATAGCCAGAGTCAGAGCGACACTGGAGGGTCAGATTCTGACCATAGGGGACAAAGGGGCCCTGCTGGGTCAGGGCTGCTCCTCCCGTGAGCCCTCCTCCTGGCCTGGCCCTCAGGTCCCCCTGTCTTTTTTTTTTTTTAAGATTTTATTTATTTTTATTTTTAGACAGAGCAGAAGGGAGGGAGAAAGAGCAATGTATGGTTGCCTCTCACATGGCCCTCACCGGGGACCTGGCCTGCAACCCAGGCATGTGCCCCGACTGGGAATCGAACCGGGACCTTTTAGTTCCCAGCCCGCACTCAATCCACTGAACTACACCAGCCGGGCTTTCTTTTTCTTTTTTTTTTTAAAGCCAGGTCCCCCTGTCTTTCTCTCTGTGTCTCTGGCCCAGGAGCCCCTGTGCTCCCCTCACCCCACCTCTTCCATGGGGCTCCCCTCCCTGCAAAGATTCCAGTAACCTGTCTGGTGCCTCAATCCATGGATGGGACCAGGATGTGACTTACCTGAGACCAGGAGCTCCAGGGGGTCACTGGGCTGTGACCACACATGGGGGGTGTTCTTGTAACAACCATAGCATCTGAATGTCCCCCTGTGGGTGGGGGTCACGGGGCCTACAGGGAACAGGGCCTGGACCTGCCCACTGGGGTGTTGCTGTGAGTCCAGGGTCCAGGAGAGCCTGTCTTCTCCTTCCTTAGTCAGAACAAACTTGCCAAATCCCTCATCTGCGTGACATTTGAGAGTCACATTCCCTCCAGGGGTCACAACTGGGCTGGGCAGGGCTGAGAGGCTGGGTTTGCTGTAGGCTCCTAGGAGAGAAGGAGGCAGTGTGTTAAATGGGCTCACACCTGCCTCCTGTCCCCCAGGGCTGGGCTGTGAGGGGGAGACCCCCTGAGAGCATCCCCCTTCCTGAGGGCAGAGCCTGAGGCTGGGACCCCTGGTGTCCTCTCACCTGTCACCACCAGATCCAGGGGGTCACTGCGCTCTGACCAGCCAGTGGGGCTGAGATAGTAACAGTGGTATCTCCCTGCATATCCCTCTGTCATCTGTGTGATGGAGAACTTGGTCTTGTTCCCGGGACCCAGTGGCATCTGTCTGTCCCAGGGCACTGGACTTCCCTCTTTATCCAGATGGAACTCCTGGGCCTGCAGGGTCCCCTGACACCAGATGGTCACTGAGCTCCCCCAGGGGATCACAGGGCCTGGCTCAGCCATGATGGTGGGTTTGGGGAGGGTCCCTGGAAGGAATCAGAGGCTGGCTCACAAGACATTTCCACCCCCAGTGCCCAGATCACAGCCCCAAGACCTTCTCTGATGTCCCCCATCCATTAACCCAGAACTTCTGTTCTCCATCCCCAGCTGCCTGATGGGAAAGCCCCATGTTCTTTATGTGGAGAGGGTCTTGGGAGCCCTGGGGACAGACTCACCCGCCTGCACTGGGGTCCTCAGGCCCAAACTCAGTCCTGTAAGACAGTCCCTGTGAGAGATTTGCCCTGGATCCTGAGCAGAGCCCTCCTCCCCGGAGCCTCCTGAGTCCTGGGGTCCTGACAGAGCAGGGGTTCCCCTTCCCCCTCGCATCTCACCGAGGCAGAGCAGGGCCGCGAGTGTGGGGGGCATGGTGTCTCCTCTCTGAACCCAGCTGCGCAGAAGGAGGAGACCAAGGAGTCTTCAGTGTAGACAGACTCACAGGGTGTGGTCATGAGGAGGCTGGCCATCCGTGTCACGGGGTTATCACGTCAGCATCCCCTCAGGAAGGGGAACAGTGTCTCCCCACATGTCTGGCTCTCATTTTCATGATGAGGGAAGTTATAGACCCTGATCCTCCTGAGACCCCTTGCAGGTGAGGTGACCAAGGTCACAGCCTTCCAGGTCAGAGCCTCCCCCACAGGGTCCCCTTCACCCTCCACCCGGTCATCAGCCCCTCCGTGTCAGTCCCCACCCCATGGACAGTGGTCACCCAGGCCCTGTAGATGCTTCAGGAAGACGGGGGTCCCTGTGCCTGCAGAGCTCAGCTCAGCAGAGAGTCTCCTCACTGTGCAGTTCAGGCGAGTGTCACTGGGACAATGAGCACAAAGGACAGACACAGGGAAACAGGGGAAGGAAACACCTCCCTTCCCCTGGCCCCAGAGTGTGGTTTTCTTTCTACTGAGCCACCCTCACCAACTTCTCGTTTTTTTCTTAGCAACAGTGCCCCCTGCCCCCATTCCTGAGGACAAGCCTCTGAGTGATCCCTGCCCCCTCAGTGCCCCTTGTTTCCTGGTTCAAGCCTCCTCCCCATGCTGTGGTCCTGCCTTCAAGCTTTAGGGGAAATCGGTTTGGGTTAGAGTCCTGATTTTTACTTAGAGCAGATATTTACTTAAATACTCATCATCCAATGTCTCTGTATCCTTGAGTGGTAATGTCTTATCCTTGCCTCAGTTTCCTCATCTGGAATCTGTTGTCACAAACCCCAGTCCCCACAGTGGCTGTGGGTCAGTGGTGCTGGTTCAGGGGAGGGAGACTTCCATTTCCAGACCAGATGAAGACCTGAGTGGGCTGGGACATGAGAGGATCAGGGTGTCCAGGGTCAAGGGCAGGATTGTAGCACCTGCTGGAGACCTTGTCTGCTCTGAGTACCAAGCACAGCTACTCACAGTAGCTCTAAAGTATGTAGGTACAGACACGTGCAGGAAAGAGAAATGAACATTCCCCAAATGGAGAAGGAGCCACAGTGGAGAACAGAGACTGAAACTGAGTGGCCGTCAGTGACCGGGACCATCCATGGGTCATAGGGCGGATATTCCCCCCTGAGTGGACAGAGAAGGACTCGAGGTCCTCACAGGAAGGGGGTCAGGGAGCAGGTGAAGGCTGGAAGTGTGGTCCCTCCGTGTGATTCTGTGTGAATTCTGGGATGTCTGTGACCCAAGTTCATGGTCAGCAGTGAGAAGTCTGCCCTTTGTTTCCTGAAACAGACTGAGTCCAGTCTGTCAGCCACAGGTGTCTGTCTTGTGTGTGCATGTGAGGCTCCCATTGGACCAGCCCTGGTGGGCAGAACGCTGAGCAGATGCTGAGTCTGAGAGAGTGGACGGCATGGGGCAGTGGCCACAGCCCCTAGTCAGCCTTAATCAAGGACAGCCCTGGAGAAACTGAGGGAGGCCAGGTGTGTGAAGGGAGAGACTCCTATAAGAGTGGACAGTGGAGAAGTCCTAATGATGACAGACAGGGCTATGGATGCCATCTACTGATACTGGGGGCTGCCACACACAATGAAAGAGAGTCAGTAGTAAAAATGAGAGCAATGGAAGATGATCATGTGTAAGTATCTGAAAATAAAGGGAGGACTCAAGTTTTGAGCCAGGAATATGAATTACTTTATGTAAGAGTATAATGAGTTAGATATCTGAGAGATGAACAACCCAATAGAAAAGACACACTTAAACAATTCTTCCCATCAAGGATGAGACAGAGCTGAAGGTCCATTTATGACAGCAGAGTCCAATGTTGAGGAATTATCCAGACTGGATCATAGGGGCACCAGAAGTGGGGAATGAAGGTCCTTTGGGACTGGAGTGAGGAGGGCTAATGTCATATCTATGGTGTCAAATGGAAAGAACTGAGCAAAACATTTAGTAGCAGCTGAAGAGAATAATAATTGAACAGTTTACAGAGATGAGGAAGACCAGCTAAGTGATAGTGGGTATGTATTTAAAAATGAAATCAGCCCTGTCTGGTGTAGCTCAGTGGACTGAGTGTGAGCCTGGGATCCAAGGGTCGCTGGATTGATTCCCAGTCAGGGCACATGCCTGGGTTGTGGGCCAGGTCCCCAGTGGGGGACATGTGAGAGGCAACCACACATTAATGTTTCTCTTCCTCTCTTTCTACCTCCCTTCATCTCTCTCTAAAAATAAATGAACAAAATCTTAAAAAAATAAAATAGAAATGAAATCTGTATCTTGTCCTCTTGTGGTGAATGAAGCAAATGAATGGTGAATTAAAGTGAAAAAAATGTGATTTTACACTGAATCATACACATTAAAATGGTTAATATTAAGTTATATGAATTTCAGTGAAAACAAAAATTAAGAAGCACTGGTCAGGGGTCCTTAAAAAACATCCTAATATTATTGTCTATGGAAAGTGAAATTTATTATAATGACAAGCTCAATGGGACCAGGCTCCCTCACAGCAAAGAGGACCCCAGAGGGCGGTGGGGACACGTCTCCAGGAGCAGAGTGTTGGGGAAGGTTGTGCACTGAGCCCCATCAGCTCTGCCATCCCAGTTTCTGACCCTCCACTCCTGGGATCCTGGGATCATTGCTCTGGAGTTGTCTGGAGGTGGTTCTGTGCATTCCTGTTTCTTACAAAACTTTCTGTTTTGGAACCAAGCCCTCAATCTCCCATGGGGGCTGAAATAAAAGACCTTCCTCAGAGCCACTGCACAGCAAGTCCAAGACAGGGGTGTTGGCCTGTCCTGGCCATACCTGTTGCCCACAGCAGAGAGGCAGCCACGGGCAGCACAGAAACCCCTGGCCCCTGGCAAGCCTGGTCCTGCTGGGTCCTGGGCAGCATCCCAGCCTCCTCCTGTCTCACTCACTCACGGGGACTCCTGTTCTCCCCAGGAAACTCAGAAAACACCGCACCCAGACAAGGGGGGTGCCAGGGTCCTCCTCCTTGACCCTCATTGAGAAAAGATGTATATTTCGTGTAATTTCCAGGGAAGTTTTAGCCATTTAAGGGCTCACAGTGAGGCAAAATAGACAAGATGCTCCTTGTTCTCGGTGATCTAGAGAGGGCACAGTCCCCAAAGTTGCAAATGGTTAATAATTGTAAAGTAATTATGTTTGTATTCTGCAACCCATGCATCATCTTATGTGAGCTTCATAACTACTTTCTGTAAGAATATTTATTTTTTAAATCATTTTTTATAATTATTGTATTACAGTTGTCCCATTTTCCCCCCTTTGCCCTCCTCCACCCATCCCACGCCCCTCTCCTGCAGTCAATTCCCACACTGTTGTCCCTCTCCGGGGGTCATTCATACATGATTTTGTGATTGTCCACATTCCACATGCCAACCTGAGACCCTCTTAGCTGGAACTGATGGTTCAAACTCCCAGTCTCCTGCTGTTCCCACCCACGTCTATCACCTGGAGTCTCAGGCACTGAGAGGCAGCAGAGCTGTGGGAGCTAAAGGTTTATGAGAAGGTGCATTTAACCAGCAAGGAGCCTCAGGGAAGGCAGGTGTGAGGGCTCCCCTCCTGAAGGGCCTCGAAGACCCTCTGCTGCGCCAGTGGGTGCACATCTCTCTGGAACTCACCTGGCTTTGCCTGAGAACAAGACTCTCACTTGGGTGAGCTCTTGCCCTTGTTCCACAGGAAGTTCTAGGCTGTGTCTCATCCTGAGAATGACAGGCTCTGCGGTGACCCTCATGCGCCCTCTGATGGCCACAGGGAGGGGCTTCATGCAGGAAGACAAGTGCCTTTGAAGACCTAGGGCCCTGCCCACACAGGCTCCTTTCTTGAGCTCAGGTCCTTGTCTGTAGCCTCCTCTATATTTTCCACCTACATTCAGTTTCCCCCCTTAGCTGTGATGTTCGGGGTGGGCTTTGTACTTGTCCCCTTATCAGACTGAGGAAGTTCCATTCGAGTTCTGGAGATCCCAGAGTATTGTTGGATTTTGCCAAATCCTTTCACTGTGGCATATATTAAAGTCATGGGTTAATTTCTGGACTTTTGATTCAGTCCGTTGGTCTGAATGCCTTTTTTCTTTTGTGTAGTTACCATACTGTTTTAATGAATATAGCTCCATAATATAATTATATACCAGGCAGTGTGATGCCTACAGCTTTGTTCTTCTTTTTCAAGGTCACTTTGGCTATTGGGGGTCTTTAGTAGTTTTGTATGAGTTTTATTATTGCCTTTTCTATTTCTGTGAAAAGTGTCTTTGAAATTTTGATAGGGATTGCATTGAATTTGTAGTTTGGGCGGTATACACATTTTAGTGCATTCTTCCTAACTGTAAATCCAGGATATATTTCCACTTATTTGTGTCTTTTTGATTTCTTTTACCAAAGTCGTAGACTTTTCAATGTCCAGACCTTTTACATCCTCGGTCATGGCCTCTTGTGTTTGATGCTGTTGTAAATGGGGTCATTTTCTTTGTTTCTTTTCCTGATCTCTCATATTTTGCATCTAGAAATGCCACTGATTCCTGAATGGTCATTTTGTACACTGCCACTTTACTGAGTTTGTTTTTTAATTTTAACTATTTTTTGGTGAAATGTTTCTGGTTTTTAATATATAAGATTATATCATCTCCCCCCCCACAGTTTTCATTCTTTCTTTCCAATTTGGATCCCTTTGTTTCTTTTCCTTGTCTGCCGGCTCTGCCTAAGGCAGTTAGTGTGTGTTACACAGGAGTGGGGAGAGAGGGCTTCCTTGTCCTGTTGCTGGTCTCAGGAGACAAAGTCTCAGCTTTTCTCTGTTGAGTCTGATGTTAACTGTGGGCTTCCACAGTTGACTTTTATTTTGCTGAGGTTTTCATTCCATCCCCAACTTGTTGACAGTTTATTATGAAAGAATAGTGTGTTTTCTCCAATGCCTTCTCTGCATCTATTCAAACAAGCGTATGTTTTATATCATTTAGTTATTGCAGTGAAAACTTTTATTCTTTTGCACATATTGAAACCTTTTTGCCAATTTTCAGGACCCTCTGTTAAATCCCATTAGACCACGGTGTACAAAAGTTTTCATGTGCTCTCGAATTCGTCATGCTAATGTTCGTTGAGAAATTTCTGCGTCTGTATTCAAGGAGAATATTGGTTTCTGTTTTTTTCTTTTGTTTCTTGATCTATTCCAGCTGCTGTGGGTCCCGAGCTTGCACTCAGGGAGGAAGCCAGGGTGGTGGCCAGGGTCTTGGGCCAAGGGTCGCTCTGGTGAAGCGCCTGGAGCAGGGAGGGCAGGGGAAACGCTTCTGTGCCCTGTGCATCCGGTGGTGGCGGGCACCTCGTCGCAGCGCAGGAGCTTACAGTAGTTGCACGACGTGGCGCCAGCAGAGGGCGCTCACCTGTGCGTGTTTCCAGCCCAAGGTGAGGGGTGAAGACGTGAAGGAGCTTTGGCGCAGCGCGGGAAGGGAGTGCGGAGGCTTTTGTCAGAGGCGCCGCAGGCACAGGGCCCGGACCAGGAGCAGGAGGGCTGGGACCAGGGGGACGGGGACGGGGACCGGGAGGATGGCGCGGCGCCTCCTTGAGACTCCGCGGCCCCCCTCGCAGGTCAGCCAGGATCTTGGAGGCCAGCAGAAGTGGCGAGGCAGTGGTTTCGGCCCGGGTGAGACACCTTGTCAACACCCAGACCCTTGGCAGGGCCTGCGCTCTGGGCCTGCCAGCCGCAGCGAACCGTGTGCCCGTGGAGACGGCTCTAAGCAGGTCGGGAAGCAGTAATCCACGCAGGTCACCGCAGTGGACAGGTCTGAAGGGGTGCGCGGTTGGGACTCAGGAGGCCGATGGGGAAGGAGGAAGGGGTACTGGAGAGAGTGGTGGCGGCTCTTACAGCCGTCAAGGAGCATTTATACTCAGCAATCAGGCAAATGACAGAAATCAGGGCTTTTGGAAAAAAAAAAAACCGGTGTTTTCTGGGAGCTGCTTCACAAACACATCACCTGACCGTCACTTTACACACCAGTTGCTCTTTCAAACTCATGGTGTTTCTGGAGGAACCTTGCCAAGTACTTCATCTGATTACAGAGGATCTTTGATGGGACCAGGCAGCATTTTCCACAATGGTTTCAGATATATTTGATCCAAACTAGTCTTTTAAATAAATGTATTGGGGTGATTTTAGTTAAGCCCTGCCAGGTGTGGCTCATAGGTTGAGCACCTTCCTGAGAACCAAAGGGTCCCCTGTTCCTTTCTTGGTCACGGCACACAGCTGGGTTGGGAGCCAGGTCCCCACTGAGGGCAGGTAATGGCATGTCAGAGGCAATAAATCTGTTTCTCTGGCACACATATGTTCCTCTCCTCCCTTCCCCTCTCTAAAAAATAATAAATGAAATCTTAAAGCTATTACAGAAGTTTCACGCATGCAATACTATGACACACTGTCTGTATATGGCATTGCGTTCTTCTGAAATCAAATCTCTCCTCAGCGTAGATTTCACTCTCTTTACTCTCCTCCGTCTCACTCTGACCCTTTCCCCAGGTAACCATCACTCCTGTTGTCTGTGTCCATCTGTCTGAACAATTCCTGGTATTTATCCTTTTAATCAGTTGTTTAAAACATATTCGTTGTCTGACCCAAAGACATGCATGGTCAGTGAATGTGGAAAATGAAAGTGAGAAAAATGTCATATGAAAGTTTACCAGAGATTGAGGGTGAGCCCAGGTGTGGATCTGAACCTGTGATGTGGGCTGAGCCCGAGGTCACAGGGTTGAGAAAAGAGGGGCCAGTCAAGGAAAATCAACAGCGCAGTGAGTGAGACGACCACAGTTGACTGTGGAAGAGCCTCTGCAGCACCAGCCCCGACCCCTCCCTGTAGGAGATCCACACCCACACCCTCCACATTCTCAGCAGACACTTTTCCACGGGTGCCTACACTTTTCTTCCAGAGCTTCTTGGTATCATCACGCTCTTCTCCAAGCTCTACCTTGCTGACTGATGGGTTTGTTGTCTCCTTTGTTGACCACCTGGCTGCATTGTGGGGTCTTCTCTGACTGTGCCAAGCTTCAAACAGCAGCACCCCGAGGACCACCAGGATCAAACCAGACACACCCAATTGGATGAGGTTTCCCACTGTGTAGTCTTGGGGTTGATAAAGTAGAAATTGTGGGTAAAGAGGTCACAGAAGTCAGGACAGAGTCAGATCACCCCAGTCCCCCTGCATGTCCACTGGGCCACCTGCATCTCATGGACCAGTTTTGATGCTCTGAGTACAGCCCCATAGTTGAGAATTGCTCCTACTCTCGCCTCTTGGAATCTGAATTGTTTTCCCATCATCCCAGAGGACCAGCTGCTCTAGAGGAAAAAGAAACTGATAGGATATGAGAGAAGAGACCTAGGATGGCTTAGGTCATCTCTTTTCTAATCTTCAATGGGTCTCTCAAACTAGCAATACCGAACTCATTTCCTGGAAGTGACATCTCTGGGGTCTGGTCTTGCATTGCTTTGGAAAGCCAAGATGCACACAGGGGACTTCAGTTTGTCCTGAATGTCAGGACATGAAGGAGTGATGGCTGGATCTACCTTTTCATTGCTCCACATCCACTAGCTCCTTGTGTCTCCGACTCAGGAACATAATTTCCATGTCACATTCCTTTCTTTCTATCAATGTTTCTTTTTAAAAATAAGTGATGGAATATGTATAACACAGGCAGTTTTGGTATTGCAATGACCAAGATTAACATAGCTACTAAGTGTTCGTTCAGTTTGTAATGTAATAGGAGTATTACTAAGAAAGTAGCAGAAAGATAAATGAAAAAAGAAAATCTTTAGATGCACACCTGCATGAAAATACAGATCTCTATAGACCACAGATGGACTCCAATGATGTGACAAATGAAATCACACACAATACAGGGGACTCTGTGAGGGGAAGGGGGCACTGATGGGAGTTCTGATGGGAGGTGTTTTGGAGGATGACCTGACCAAGCTGACCACCTGGTGTCATGGAAATGGAGCAGAAATCCTGCCAGTCTCTGACACAGACATAATGACAGTGGTCTCCCGTGGAGAAAGGATGGGCTCATAGTGAGCTCAAGTTCTTTCTCCCACAGGAATTCACTGGCATCAAATTTGTAAACTGATTGAGTTTTTTCAGATCCTGGATTGGATTCTGCTGTGATAGATGGGAGGACTGAGTCCCAGATATGGGTAGCATTTTGTCACTGGGATTCACTTCAAGGGGCTGAGCCAACTTCACTTCAGTTAAGACCATCAGTGGATCCCCACTCACCCTGACCCATAACGTAGAGGTTCCCTAGGCTCTGTCTCCTATGTGGGATTTATTCTGCAGGGACCAGGACAACTCAGGGGCCTAGAATCAGCAACAAGACAGAGGCAGGCGTGACTTCTGCTCTTTTCTCCCCACCAGAGCTGGGCATCTTCCCCTTCATGTATTTCCTCCTCGCTGATCACGTGGGACTTAGTGACTGCTCTGCTACTTGAGACAAGAGGCTCCTTCCTTATGTCTCCACTTTTATCCCCTGGATGTTAGGAAACAAACCCTTCTGGAACTATTTGAAGTGTTGAAGTATAAACCGAGAAATAACAGGAATCTGGTGGGAATCTGTGTTTCCTCTAGGCTAAGGGGACTTTGCTACCCAACAGACATGAAGGTTGTCCGTGTGGAGGAGGGTCTGCAGACCCCAGCTGGTGCATGACACAGGAAGCAGGGGAGGCTGTGGGTGTGTCTGCGTGTTCGTGTCTCCTATATCCCAATAGATTTCTGCCAAATGTTGGCCTTCACACACTTCAGTCTCCTCTCTGCACACACCGCACTGGATGGACCTCAGGTGGGGTGAGGGAAGGAGAGGGTTGGGGACCCCCATGTTCTCCATCTCATTATGGGGAGGGATTCCCCCTATTGATGACCTCACTGTTTCCCCATCCCTCCCATCCCAGCCCAGAGCTGTCCTGGGACAGAGTCTGCTCCCTCAATGGAGACGGGGTGGGAGTTCCTCACCTGAGACCACCAGCTCCAGGGGGTCACTGGGCTGTGACAGCTGGAAGGGGGAGGAGCTGTGTGAGCTGTAGCACCTGTAGGTCCCATTGTGTCCCCAGGTCACAGGGCTGATGGTGAAGTTGTCCTAAGAGGGGGCAGCTGTGCCCTGCAGACGAAGCTGTTGGGGAGGATCCAGGGACCCCTCCCTGTGCAGTTGAAAGGTATCAGCCCTGATCTCAGAGCGACACTGCAGGGTCACATTTTTGTTCCCCAGGGCACTGAGAGCCCGACTGAGCCAAGAGGGAGGGTTTCCTGTACATTCCTGGGGAGAGGAGGGCTGTGATGGGCAGAGTCACCATGGCCCCCATGCCCTCATCCCTGAGCTGAGGGATCATGTCCTTCCCCAGGGACGCTGAACGTGACTCCTCTCAGTCCCTCTGTGTGGGTGTTTTTTTATCTCCATGCCCCTTACTCAGCCCCTTTCGACCTCTGTTCCAGAACCCTGACCTGGACCCCATCACCACCACAGTGATGCCAAGACTGAGTTCTGAGCACACAGTCAGGACAGGGCGCAGAGTAGGACTCCTCACCTGCGATTAGGATGTCCAGGGGGGCACTGGGGTCCGACCACACATAGGAGAGGTTGTGTCTGCTGTAGCACATGTACCGGCCCCCGTGGTCCACGTTTACAGGGCCCAGAGGGAAGTCGGGGCTGTGCTGCCCATGGAGATGTTGGGGGGGTTGTGGGTCCCTTGTCCTTGGTCAGAGTGAATCTGCCAAAGCCGGGCTCTGAGCGACACTGGAGGGTCAGGCTGTCTCCAGGCAGCACCAAGGGGCCTGGCTGAGCTGAGAGGGAGGGCTCCCTGTACACACCTGGGGGGAAGGTCATTGTCACCCAGGGGACACCCATATGCTGCCCATGGGGCTGCAGGGAAAGCTCTCACTTGTCCCTCCCTAAGTCTCCTGCCTGTGGTTCTGTCCCCAACAAGCCCATGTCACTGACCCCAGTGACCCCAGGGCTTTTAATCACAAGGTTTGGATCAGTTATTTGGGGCTCAGGAAAGAATTGAAGCCAAGTGTGGGCCACCTCACCTGTGACCTAGAGGTGCAGAGCGTCACTGGGGTGTGACCATACTTTGGGATTGTAGCTGGAGGAACCATAGCACCTGTAGGTCCCCCCATGGGAGGAGCTCACGGAGCTCACAGGGAAGGCAGCCTGCTACCTCCCATCACTGGATCTTTGTTCTGATTTCTGCGTTGAGGTAGCTCAGCCCCTCCTTCCTTCAGCAGGTGGAAAGTGTTCCATGTGGACTGTGAGCTGCACAGGAGGGACATGTTCCCTCCTGAGGCCACCACTGGGCCAGGCTAGGCTGAGAGGGAGGGTGCACTGTGTTCTCCTGAGGGAGAAGGAGGATCTCAGAGGGGACTGTCACCCCAACTTCCCCAGGTGTGGGCTGGGAGGTCTCCCTGAAGCCACACTCTGATCTTCCTTGCCTGTGAGTAGGGGACTCAGTTCCACCCTCTCACCTGTCATCACCAGGGACAGGGGGTTACTCTGCTCGGACCAGTGTCCAGAGCTGGAATATGCACAGCGATATCTCCCCACACTGTTGGGGCTCATGGATTCAATAGTGAACCAGGTCTTGTTGCTGGAGGCCTGTGGTATCTTTGTATCCAAGAGCAGAGAGCCCATGTCTTTATGCAGACTGTAGCCATCCACCTGCAGAGACCCTTGACACCAGATGGTCACAGGGCTCCCCTTGCTGACGATGGGGCCTGGGTCAGCACAGATGGAGGATTTGGGGGGAGCTCCTGGAAAAGAATCAGACCTGTCAGGTCAGGGGGTATCCTTGTCCCCTCAGTTTCCCCAGCTGTCACTTGAAGGCCCCTCCCACGCTGGTCACCATCAGCCCAGACCCACTGCATGTCCCCCAGTTCCCCAGGAACCTCATTGTACAGAATCAGGAGGTCTGGGGGAGGACTCACCTGCCTGGGCCTGGTCCCACGGGCCTGGACCCAGCCCTGGAAGAGAGTCCCTGTGAAATCTCACAACAACATGGACCAGCAGGTGGACCCACTTGGATGTGTGGAGGGAGGTGGAGGCCTGTGGAAGGCTTTGTGCAGGGAGGGTCTGTGACAGGTAAGTTCAGGTGCATGGGAATAAACCCCTCAGCTGGGAGTGAGGGTCCGCAGGAGGCCAGAGAGGAGGCTGATGGCGTTGCACCCACTCGATGTCCTGGGTCTTCACCTGAGTGTGACTGTGGAGGGGACCTGGATCATAGAAAGAGGGGCTCAGAGTCAGAGCTGTGGGTGTGTTCATCGTGTGGGGGGAAGAGAGGGAAGAGCTGAAGGGTTTGCCTGATCTTTGCCTGGGTGGCCTGGAAAGCTGATGGGGCTGTCCCAGGACTGACCACCCACTGAGGGGCAGGAGGCATGGGGAGAGGATTACAACATGGTCACCTACCCTACAGAGAGAGCCACTCGCCTTCCTGGCTCAGTGTGTGGTTTGGTCTCTCCCTCTCACTTTCCATCTCTGACTTCCTCATCTCTGTGAGTAGGAGACCTTCTCTCCATCTCTCCCATCCAGACCCCTGGGCATGTCTGCCTCCTCACTGCCCTGCTCTGTGAGGGGCAACCCTTCATCTGACACTGGTCGCTCCATCCGCATGTGCTGGGCAGAAGCACCAGTCGCAGACAATTCACAGGTTCTTAGCTAAGACAAGGGGAAACATTATTGACCATTGGTTCTGAGCCTGTCACTTGCCCTCTCCCTTTGCCCTCATTGCAGACAAGGGTGGAAGCTCAGCTCTCATGGCTGTTGTGAGGATCAGCAGAGCCTGAGACATGAAGAGGCTCCGTCTGTGTCATTTCTGGGCCTGATTAATACACTGGCTTGAGAGACTTGTGGGAGGAAGGGCTACTTGGAAGCCGCATATGAATCCCCCAGCCTTCAGGGGGCATCAGAAGCTACAGAGCATCCTGGGATGAAGGCAGGTGAGCCCAGACTGAGAGGAGACAGGAAGGACGCTGCTCATCCTGGACCCTGGCCTCACCACACTCAGGAGTGAGGGTGGGAACCCCACCAGGGGCTGAGCCTGAGCACTCAGTGTTCAGAGCCTGAAACAGCAGCAGGCCAAGGACCACCAGGACCAATGCAGCCACGCCCGTGCAGGTGAGATTCTCCACGGTGTAGTCTTGTGGGTGGGAGGTTAGGAAATATAGGCAAAAAGGTCACAGAGGTCAAAGCAGACCAAAGTCACCCCAGGATCCAGGATGTCCACCCAGGATACCTGCCTCCCTCTGGCAGGACCTGAGCCTCTGCACCCAGCCCCGTAACTGAGGATGCTCCTACTCCCCACTCCTGGGGTCTGCCTTGTTCTGTGATGGGCTGATGGAGACAGCCGCCCCTGAGGATCATGATGAGGGTGTGAGTGAGGACGTGGGGAGACACGAGCCTCCCTCCTGGGGTCTGTGCTCGCTGACACCTCACCTCTCAGACGGTAACTTTCCCACGGTCGTGTCATGAGCCCTGACTGCACTCTGCCAGGTCCTGTCTCCTCCTTGGATCACCTCAGCCTCATTTATTTCTGTCTCAGACTCCGCAGGGACAAGGCCCTGGGCTGAGGAGCCCCTGTAGCAGCTGCTGGAGGGGAGCAAGCACAGCCTGACTTTCTCCGTCTCCCGGTTCCCTTTAAAGATACACAGTAGGGCTGTCAGGTCATTGACCCTGGATCGCACGGCTGTCGCCACTTGCCCTGGTTCATAGCCCATCGACGTGACCTCCGTGACCATATTCTCAGAGGACCCACCTGTCACAAGTGCACTTGCCACATTTTCAAAAAGTTTGACAGGGAAGAATGTCCGGATGTACCGATCATTGATGAGAGTTCCCGCGGGCTCCGCTGCTGGGTTCTCCCGCTTGGTGGCACCAGCAGGTGCAGGTTCAGAATATGCTGCGGTGGACGCTGGAGGGACAGGTGCAGGGGCAGGTGTGGGAGTGGGAGCCGAAGCAGGGGCGGGGGTGGGACCTGACCCACAGCCAGGGCTGTGCAGAGTGAACTGCTCCGGGTGCCGGCCGCCTGGCAGGGCCTGTTGCTGGGTGGGTCCCGGGATCGCCGGGCTCCTCCTGCCCGCAGAGGAAGGCAGTGAGTGTGTGGGTGTCACTTCTCCCTGGAAGTGCGGCTCCTCCTCCTCATCCCGCAAACCTGGGGGATGGGGCCCGGGCTGGCGAACTGCGCAGGCGTGGGGTGGGGCGAGGCTGTGGGCAGGCTCAGCTGCCCAGTGATAGAGTTTGTCTTGGGCTCCATTACAGGCAGAACGTTTTCAAGTTTCTATCTTTAAGCATGATTTCCGTTATAAAGTTTTTGAAAGGTGCTTTGGTAAATGATACAAAACCTCTTTTTATTTCTGAAGAATTTTTCATGATACATTCGTGCTGTATTTCAACGAAAGTTTTGCATCTGTTGATTTTTTTTTGCTATTATTTTTAATGTTTCAATTCTACTGATTAATTTTTTAAAAATATGAAACCAACCATGCACTGCTGAAGTCAGATACCTGCCTGGTCGGGATGGATGACACTGTTTATGCCTTGATGCATCTCAGTGATATTTTGTTTAGGACTCTGCACCTGAGTTCACGTGAGAGAGCTTCCTGTGGGGTTCGCTCTTGGTAGCTCCCGTGTTTGGTTTCGTCAATTTATTTCTGGCCTGATAAATTGGGTTGGGGATGTGCCTTCCTCCTTTACTCTTAGGAGAGGCTTGTGTAAGGCTGTTGTGTGTGTGTTCCTGTCTCTGTGTGTGTCCATGTGTGCACGGGTGTATATATTTCATAAATGCATACGTGTCGTGAAGCATTTACCAGGGAAGAGTTTTGGAATCCACATTCACGTTGCAGGAGAATTTT
The DNA here is from genome assembly GCA_004026765.1 of Micronycteris hirsuta. Taxonomy (NCBI): domain Eukaryota; kingdom Metazoa; phylum Chordata; class Mammalia; order Chiroptera; family Phyllostomidae; genus Micronycteris; species Micronycteris hirsuta. Next base: position 38,202 of record PVJI01011268.1, read on the forward strand.
TAATGACAAGCTCAATATAGTTAACACATACGACAGGGCAGAGTTTCAGATCTCACCACATATGAGTGAAGTCGTGCGGTGCTTGGGCTGTGTGGTCTGACGTCTCCCACGTAGCAGGACACGCTCACGATGCATCCGTGTCACTGCTCGGAGAGGATTCCATCTCTCTGTGGCTGAGTGTCACTCCATCGCACGGACGGCCACACCTTTCTCTCAGCAGGGTGGAAGGACACTTAGGTGGTTTCTATGTCTTCACCTTTTTCTTCTCTAAGATGTTCATTCATGGTCCTGAATGTTCCAGTTTGTAGGATGGATGTGCAACATTTACACTTCCTTCATGGAAAGCAGTCTCTCCCTTCCGTTTTGGTTCTAAATTCACATGTTGATCCTTGCGAAGTCTGTTGCTTGGATTCCAAAGTGTAGGGATATTAGTTATTTCTAACTGCAGAATCAGGGGACTCCCAGAGGGTCCCAGAAGCTGCTGGGGGTGCATGCCAGCTCACCAGGCTGGCTGGGGCCACTAGCGAGTGTCCTTTTGGCAGTGCCTCTGCCTTCTGAGGTCCCTGCAAGCCCCCTAGAGTGTGGGATCAGGGTCCTCCCTGGGCTAGTGGACGGCCAGAGCAGCATACACACTGTGTTCATCTGGGGGCTCCTCTGATGGGGAGGAAGGGGGTGCACTTGTCTACTCTCTGAAGGTCATGAAGGTCATGTAGGTCAGCTGAGTGTAGGTCACATCCTGGGGGGCAGCAGATGCAGCAGCCTGGAGCAGGGGGACAGTGAGAGGGGTGAAAAGTGGTTGGGTTGGGGAAGCCTGGGGTCTGGAGAGGATGGGACCCACCAATGTTCTGCCTCGGGACCTGCTATTTTCTCTGCTCTCCCTTCTCACCACACACTCCACCCCCTGCTCTTGCTTCATTCTCCTTCACAGCACTTGGCTCTCCAGGACACCATCTTCCTGTTTGCAGGTGTCTCCCTCACCCACAGGTGACCTTGAGGAGTGTGGGGACAGGCTGCTCAGGGTGGCACCACAGGACTGACATGGAGCTGGTAACCAGTGAGTTCCCATCACAGCTGCTGCATGAATGAGTGACGGGACCCTGGGACCTGTGGGTGGTTCACTCATTCATGCCTCCTCCTGAGACCTGGGGCTGCAAAAAGTCAGACAGAGGATGAAGAGCCAGCACAGGGGACCACCCAGGAGGGGACATGAGGTCACAGGAAAGCAGGAGGAGTAAGTCACAGCAGGATGGCCTGGTGTGCAGAAGGAGAGGTCAGCGTGGACGCTGCTGAGAACCAGAGGAAGTGAGGACAGGGAGTGACCATTGGAGTAAACTGGGCAAAATGAGGGTCCTTGGTGGCCTGGACAGGAGCAGGGGTCTCACCTGAGGGTCCAGCTCCATGCCCTCCCCAGGCTGTGGGTCCTTCATGGCAGTATTTGCAGGTGAAGAACAGGGCGTGTCTCCTGGCAGGGTCTCCAAGATCTCAGGGCTGCAGACCCGCCTGCTCCCAGATGGGCCACTAACTCAGGGGTGAGGTGAGGGGCCGGGTCACCCAGTGTGGATTTCAGTCCCTCTCATCCCAGGCCCCCACACCCTCCCAGGGTTTCCCTCCCATATTGCTTCCTGAAATCCTTGTGCCCCCTCCCCCAGGGCAGCTGTCCCTCCCACTCACAGAGGGGCTTTTTTTGGGCGTCTGCAGCAGGGCTGAAGGACAGACTTCTGCCTCTCTGTGGGCGGGTCAAGAGGGAGAGTCACAGCCCCAGGGCGGTAGGGGCCCTTCCCTGTGGGATTGCACAGGAAATAAGGAAACTTTAACACGCTTGTGCGTACATTTCATATTTCAGGAGATTGAAACTATGAAAAATTACATTATATGTATATACATGTACTGACATTAAGTGCAATCTTTCCAGAATTTCTGATGTGAGATTCTGGAGAAATCTGTTGCTCAGCTGATCTTCCCCATCTATTTGTTTTCCTGTGGCAGGTGCTCTGAGCCCCTCTCTCCTGTGACCAAGGTCACCCTGTCCCCTACTCACCCGACATCCTGCCTTTGCTCTGACACTGGTGTTGGAGGAGGGAGAGGAGCAGGGCGAGGGCCACTGAGACCCCAATCAGCACATTCAGGGATCATTGGAGACCTTGGGCAGGAGTGACATCATGAATGAGCCAATGGTACCATTTAATGAACATCTACTGTGTGCAGTGCACATGCTGGGGTCTGTCGTTCATCTGCTCTAACCTCACAGCCTTCGTGCACCCAGGATGGCTGACCCACCACCCAGTCCACTACAGCTCAGAGAGAGGTCAGCTACATGCCCCAGGTCACTCAGTCTGGCCAGGGCATGGCTGGGACGGGACCCCGGGATGTGGGTTCCCATTGGTGTCCTCATGCTGACCCAGGTGGACACTGGCACCAAGCTCTGGGCTTCTCATTGGCAGGGGCCTGTCCTGTCTCACCTGGAGCTGAGGGTCCTTCTTGTTACCTGCCCTACAGCACAGCAGGGATACAGGTGGGCCAGGCATGGGGTGAAACCTGATGTTCACTTAGGAAGGTTGGGCTAGGCTGGGGCTCTGCCTTCCTGAGCTCCGTGAGGCTCCTTATGTCACCTAATGTCGCTGCAGCCCTGTGAGCAGGAGAGGGCCAGGGATGGACAGACATGAACCCGACACTCAGAGAAGAGAAGGGACCACAGGCCCCACAGTGGGAGCAGCAGAGCCGGGACCTGAACCAGGTCTGACTCCAGCCCTTGTTCCCTGCTCTGAGGTGAGTCTGGGAACTGAGGGAAAGGACCTGGGTGTCTCAGGCCCTTGTCCTGCATGTCCCTGGCTGTACAGTGTCGCCATCACTGCTAGAGGGGGACAGTCTCCATAACATCACGTCCCGGGGTGCTTCTCTGTCAGGCCCACCTCCCTGGAGTTCAGAGCCACAACTGGAAAAAAATAAAAAAAAACTCTGAGTCACGATTCTCTCCTTTCACACTTGGAGACACTGAGGCACAGAGAGGGGAAGGGCGTGTCTAAGTCAGAGCCTCCAGAGGTGCTTGAACTTGCACAGGACTCAGTCCCTGTCCCTCTGGACACACCCACCACCTCCCCACAGAGACCCTCACTTTTCCCTCTGTGGGCCTGACTCTGTGGTGGGGAGGGGCAGACCCTCAGAGCCTTCTGGAAATTCAGGTTGGGGTGAGGGGTGGGGGCTGCCTTCTCCCCACTTGAGCCTGGCTGCTCCTGCCCTGGGTGGGGCCATAGCATCTCCGTCTGCCATGACACCCCCAACCGTCACCTGATTGCCTCACAGCCCTGTGGGCCCCATGATTCCCCAGCATCTCTGTCTGGACCCCAGGCCCCCTGGGAGACAGGTGGGCCAGAGTGGGGGATGTTCTCTCCAGGAGCAAGGCCTCTGCAGTCACCACCCTTGTCCTGGTCTCTGGGTGAGGCCATGGGCACTGGAGAAGGAGGGGGATCGGGATGGGTGCCCCTGGCCTTTGTTTCCTTTGCTCAGCCTGAGGCCTCTGCAGCCTCCCTGAGACCCCAGAACTTGTATGGGCCCCAGGGATGCAGAGGATGATGAGCTGGGGTGGGGTAGCTCTTCTTTTCCAGCCCTCTGGGAGGTGACAGTCCCCTTGGACTGGCTCTCCTTCGGGGATCCCCTCACTCTGTATCCAGCCTAAGGGTCTTGCCTGGAGAGGGTCTGAACTGTCCATGAGGACAGAGGGTGGGGCTGGGATCCTCACCTGAGACCATGAGCTCCAGGGGTTCACTGGGCTGTGACAGCTGGAAGGGGGAGGAGCTGTGTGAGCTGTAGCACCTGTAGGTCCCATGGTGGCCCCAGGTCACAGGACTGATGGTGAAGTTGGCCTGAGAGGGGGCAGCTGTGTCCTGCAGATGAAGCTGCTAGGGAGGATCCAGGGACCCCTCCCTGTGCAGGTGGAAGGTATCAGCCCTGACTTCAGAGCAACACTTCAGGGTCACGTTCGCTCCCCAGGGCACCAAGGGCCCTGGCCTGGCTGAGAGGGAGGGTTTCCTGTACTTTCCTGGGGAGAGGAGGGCTGTGATGGGCAGAGTCACCCTTTCCCCCATGCCCTTGACCCTGAGCTGAGGGACCATGTCCTTCCCCAGGGACATTGTGATCATTCTCAGCTCCTCTCGGTCCCTCTGGGTGGGTGCCTTTTGTCTTTAGGCCCCTTATTCCCCTTTTCTCACTCCTTCCCCTAGACCTCAGTCCCCCTCAGCCTCTGCTCCAGGACCCTCACCTGGACCCCATCACCACAGCGGGGACCTGGGGCCTAGCCCTGAGCACACAGTCAGGACATGGGGCAGGGCAGGGCTCCTCACCTGCGATCCAGATGTCTAGGGGGGCGCTGGGGGCCGACCATGCATAGGAGAGGTTGTGTCCACTGTAGCACTTGTACCGGCCCCTGTGGTTGACCTTCACAGGGCCCAGGGGGAAGTCGAGGCTGTGCTGCCCATGGAGATGCTGGGGGTGTGTGGGACCCTCGTCCTTGGTCAGAGTGAATCTGTCAAAGCCGAGCTCTGAGTGACACTGGAGGGTCAGGCTGTCTCCAGGCAGCACCAGGGGGCCTGAATGGGCCAAGAGGGAGGGCTCCCTGTACAGGCCTGGGGAGAAAGTCATTGTCACCCAGGGGACACCCACATGCTGCCCATGGGGCTGCAGTGAGAGCTGTCACATGTCCCTCATTAAGCCTCCTGTCTGTGGTTCTTTCCCCAGTAAATCCCTGCCAGTGAATCCCACACCCCCCCATGGCTTTACTAGGCACAAGGTTTAGATCAGTTACTTAGGGTCCAGGTAAGAACTGAAGCCAAGTGTGGGCCCCCTCACCTGTGACCTCAAGGTGCAGAGCATCACTGGGCTGTGACCACACATTGGGGTTGGAGCTGAACCATAGCACCTGTAGGTCCCCCCATGGGAGGAGCTCACAGGGCCCACAGGGAAGGCAGCCTGCCACCTCCCATCACTGGATCTTCATTCTGATTTCCTGTGTTGAGGTAGCTCAGCCCCTCCCTCCTTCAGCAGGTGGAAAGTGTCCCATGTGGACTGTGAGCTGCACAAGAGGGACACATTCCCTCCTGAGGCCACCACCGGGCCAGGCTGGGCTGAGAGGGAGGGTGCGCTGTGCACTCCTGAGGGAGAAGGAGGATCTCAGTTAGAGGGGACCATCACCCCACCTTCCCCAGGTATGGGCTGGGAGGGGGGCACCCCTCAAACCTCACGCTGTCCCCTTCATCCTCTGAGGAGGAGCCCACAGTGGGGAGGAGACCCGGATTCCCCCTTACCTGTCACCACCAGGAGCAGGAGCTCACTCAGCTCAGACAGTCCGTCCCCAGTGCTGTACGCACACTGGTATAGCCCTGTGTCCTGTGACCTCATGGACTGAATGAGGAACCTCGTCTTGTTGCTGGAGGCCTGTGGGATCGCCATATCCCAGAGCTGAGGACCCTTCTCTCTATACAGAGTGTAGCCATCCGCCTGCAGAGACCCCTGACACCAGATGGTCACAGGGATCCCCTTGCTGACCCTGGGGCCTGGGTCAGCCCAGATGGAGGGTTTGGGGCAATTTCTGGAAATGAATCATACCTGAAGTTTCAGGAGTGTCCTTGTCCCCTCAGTTTCCCCAGTGGTCACTTGAAGGCCCCTCCCATGCTGGTCACCATCAGCCCAGACCCACAGCGTGTCCCCCAGCTGCCCAGGGACATCATTGTGCTGAAGCAGGAGTTCTGGGGGAGGACTCACCTGCCGGGACGTGGTCCCACCAGCCCCAACACAGCCCTGGAAGAGAGTCCCTGTGAGATTATCCTTCACCCCACACACAGAAGCTCCAGGTCTGGTCTGGACCCCTGAGTGTTGGGGTCAGACCTGGGGCTGAGCCACCTCTTCTCCCCCAAGAAGTTATTCCCCACTGAGACTCCTCATTCCTCGGGTCTCTTGGGACCAGGACCTTGGGGATGACAGGACCCCATCCCTCCTCTTTCCCCCAAGCTAACTGAGACAGAGAAGGACAGTGAGGGTCGGGGTCGTGGTGCTTCCTGCCATCGTCACCAGTGTGCAGACAATGTATCCAATTCACCAGCAACACAGCGTAATGAATCGGGTGTTATGGGGCCCCAGCTCTGTGTGACAGATCATGGGTTCCTCATCAGCGGCCTGGCAGGAAGGGAAGTAGCCCCTCCCTGAAGGATGGGGCAGAGGAGACAGCAATTTGTGGACCTTTCAGACTAATCTGAGTCCCAGCAGACCCCACACTCTCTGCACCCACCTCATGTGACACCCAAATCCAGAGGGTGACACCTGTCCCAGAACATGAGGGCAGAGGACAGTGGCAGGACTCAGGAGCAGCCCAGTTTCTGATCCAGTTCTGACTCTGCTGTTTCTTGAACTTTGCGTCCTTGGGTAAGTCACTTCCCTCTCCTGAGACCCTGTAAGTGCCATGTTTCTTCCTCTTTCCCACTGGCCAGGCCATCAGGCAGCATGTACTGAGCAGTCGCCCTGTGCAGTCACGGTGCCAGGCTCTGGAAAGTCCCTGATGAAGCTGCTGGATTCTGTCCCTGGACTCCCAGGGCTCAGAGGAATGAAGACAGACATGCAGTCATTTAGACGGCAGACAGATCAGTTACAGTCTCGGGAGATTGTCCATGTTGGGAGAAATAGCAAGGCAGTGACTTTCAATAACAGGTGAACCTCATGCAACCTGGGTCCTGGCTGTGAGGGGGTCCTTTTCAGGGATGGGCCGACCCAAGGCATGAGCAGGGATCAGTCCAGTGGCCATGGGCTACGGGGCGTCCTTGACCAGAAAGAGCTTGAGCTGTTCTCAGAAGTGGCAGCTGTCAGGCAAAGGCTGCATTGTGGGCACACAGGATCTGGAGCACCGTGCAGAGTTTGGATTTCATCTTGGAGTCAGTGGGATGTACAGATTCATGTTTTAAAAAGGCTGCCTCTACATGAAGACATCATGCCAGCAGGCTCTATTGATAATGAACTCCATCAGTGATAAAACTCCAAAACTCCAACATTCACTGGTTCATGGATGGCATTTTGATCAGTATTTTTTTTAAAAATTATACTAGGTACTTTATCTTTTTTTAAGATTTTATTTATTTATTTTTAGACAGAAGGGAAGGGAAGGGAGAAAGAGAGGGAGAGAAACATCAATGTGTGGTTGCCTCCCACGTGGCCCCCACTGGGGACCTGGCCCACAACCCAGGCATGTGCCCTGACTGGGAATCGAACCAGGGACCCTTTGGTTCACAGCCGGCTCTCAATCCAATGAGCTACACCAGCCAGGGCTTTGATCAGTATTTAAAGTCATTCACACACACCGACGATGCAAACTGCACTTACAGTTGACTGGGATGAGAGAGGGTAGCTCTCGGTCCCGTCTCGATCTTGGAAAGGAGGTGACTCGTTTCAGGGTGGCTGAGGAAGCAGCAGAGGAAAGCACAGGATTTTGAAATGGCTGAGTTACTGTGTGTGGTTTGGGGTGGAGGGGAGTGTGGTTACCAGGGTTAATTTGGTTGTGGAGGGTGAGTTGTGTTTGCTGAGGCTGGTGAGTGTAGCTCCACCCCGACCACTGACAGGCTTGAATGTCAGATGGTGCAAGTGGATCTGTTCTGAGGCAGGGAACTGGGGGAGGGGGTGAGGCAGGCAGGCTCTGACCAGGTCCCTTGTAGGAAGAGTCCACAGGAGGTGAGACAGGAGTGAACTGGAGAAGGCGTGGGCCCTGGATTGGAGGTGCAGGAAGGAGGTTGATGTGAGGACAGACATCTTGAGTCTTGTGATGGATCGGGGACATTGTTCAGAGGGGCTCAGTGGGGCATAGTGGAGTGGAGTGGATGACCAGCTGGAAATGCCACTGATTCCTGACTGGTCACTTTGTAAGCTGGAACGTTACTGAATTGTTTTCTAGATTTAAGCATTTTTTTGTGGAGTCTTTAAGGTTTTTTATATATAAGATTGTATCACCCGCAAACAGTTTTATTTCTTTCTTTGCAATTTGGATCCCTTTGTTTCTTTCCCTTGTCTGCGGCTCTGCCTAAGGCGGTTAGTGTGTGTTACACAGGAGGGGAGACTGGGCTTCCTTGTCCTGTCGCTGATCTCAGGAGACAAACTCTCAGCTTTTCCCTGTTGAGTCTGATGTTAACTGTGGGCTTCCACACGTGACCTTTGCTTTGCTGAGGTTGTTCATTCCATCCCCAATTTGTCAACAGTGTTTATTATGAACAGTTTATTATGAAAGAATGTGTGTTTTCTCCAATGCCTTCTCTGCGTGGATTCAAACAACCGTATGTTTTATATCATTTACTTTATTATTGTGGTGAAAACTTTTATTCTTTTGCACATGTTGAAACCTTTTTGCCAATTTTCAGAACCCTGTGTTAAATCCCATTGATCATGGTGTACAAAACTTTTCAGGTACTCTTGAATTTGTCATGTTAATGTTTGTTGAGAAATTTTGCATCTACTTTTGACAAGAATATTGGCCTCTTGTTTATTTTTCTTGATCTATTAATTGGTTGATGCCCTCTGTACCATTGTTCATTTCATTCATGTAATTTTTCCACTGTGGAATTTGTGGGATTATTTGATGATGATTTCTGTCTCTTTGTTGAATATTTGGTCTGTGTAATGTTTTTCTGACTTTATTGAATTGTCTTTCTGTTTTTGTCTTGTAGTTCCTGGAGCTTCTGTTGAATTATCTGTTGGGTAAACTGTTGTTCTCCATGATTTTGGGTGCAGTTATTGGGACGTTATTATGATCTTTGGTGATGGCAGAGATTTTGATTCTTCCTCATCCTTGGAGTGTTGTGTTCTCATTTTGTATTTGATGTTGCAGTCACATCCTGCAAGCTGGACCAGCGGCCCTCAGGTGAGAGATGCATTCTGTTGGTCCTGCATGTGTTCGGGTGTTCCTGGGCCCTTGTGTGGATGCGCCGGCTTCGTGCTTCTGGCGCCCTCTTTTGGCTGGATTCTCACGTTATAAGTCTGGTCCTCATCTTTCAGTGTATCTGGCCAGTTGGTAAACTCTCTGTGTTTTTTTTCTTTAATGTTATTTTTTTAAAAATAGGTCATGACTTTTACAGAGACGGGCCCCAGCTCCCCATGCCATCTCCAAGGTCCAGCTGACCAAAGTCCAGTCCCAGGCCTCCCCCTCGCACTCTTGAGGGGATCAGAGGCATCTTAGGGTCCTCAGGGGTCTCTGGAAGGGCCCCTGAACAACAAGCGTGGTGCTGCTGTTCTGGGCAGGGCCAGAGCCGGGTGGGCTGCACTGGGCAGGCAGGCCGGCAGGGGCTGGGCTGGGATGAGCGCTGGGCTGTGCGCAGGTCTTCGGCCAGGCTGCCGAGAGGTGTGTGCGGGCCCCTGGCTCCTGCGCAGTTACAGGGGAGCAGGGAGGAGGCACACGATCTTGGACTGGTGGTCGCTGCTGGTGAAGGGATTGGAGCTGAGAGGGCAGGGGAAGGGCTTGTGTCCCACGTGCACTGGTGGCGCCCGCGCCTGCCCTCCGGGGAACTTCTTTGTCACAGCCAGGCATGTTGCAGGCACAGGTGATGTGAGGTGTGTGGACTTGAAGGAGCTTTGGCGCAGCCCGGGAATGGAGTGCGGTAGCCCTTGGCGGTGGCAGCCCAGGCCTAGGCCCCACACCAGGTGCAGGCGGACAGGGACCAGAGGGATGGTGACGCGAAGGGCGGCTCAGCGCCTGCCTGGGACTCCCGGGCGCACCATGCAGGTCGGCCAAGACCTTGGCGGCCAGAAGGGGTGGCGCGGCAGTGGCTTTGAGACTGGGTGGAACGCCCTGCGCACACCGGGCCTGCAGCGGAGCCTGCGCTCAGGGCCCAACCAGCCCCAGGGAACCGTTCGTCCAGGGGGCCGGTCCTGAGTACATCAGGGCTCAGTAATCCACACAGGTCGCCTCGCCCATCTTCCAAAAAGGTGCACGGCTGGGACTCAGTGAGGGTGATGGAATCGAAGAGAGACCAGGGGAAGAGGGAGACGGTGGTGGGCGGGTCTCCCGCCCGCAAGAAGAAAGAAGGGGGAGGGACTGGAAAGTAAAGTGTATGAATGACCCGGGGATACTGACAATAGGTGGGAATTGCCTGTTGGAGCGGGGGTGGGGGGGGAGTGCAATGGGCGGAGGTGGGCAAAGGGAGGAAACTGGGAAAACTGTAATACAATAATAAATTTAAAAGATTTTAAAAATAAGGGGGAGGGAGTTGGGGATGGCTGGAGTTGGGGGGTTGGTGGGGGGTAAATGCAGACAACTGTGCTGGAACAACAAGAAAGTAATTAAAATAAATAAATTATATACAGTTCAGCTTAATCCTTCAAAAGACCTTGAGTCTGTATTTTACCCCTTTTCTCTATACTGGGATCATACGGGAAAAAACCATTTAAAAAATGAGTAACTGGGACTTCCACCAAGATGGCGGCGTAGGTGGACACACTGCACCGCCGCTCACAACCAGAGAGTTTAAACAACGAACTCAATAGCAAAAAATAAACAACCAGAAAGGACAGAATCGAACTGAAGGGAAGTCCTACACCCAGGAAGTTGGAGAGGACGGACATCCAGGCCGGTAAGTGGGGTAGAACCGAGCGGAGGAGCGGAGAGAGAGGCAATTTGCCAGGAGGGACTCACCCCGTGAGCGCCTAGCCAAAGCACAACCCTGAGCAACAGGTGAACCCCACAGGCCCATGCGTAACTGGAGAGGCCAGTGGGAACCAGCAGGGCTGAGACTGGCGGAAAAGGCAGTGGGGAACTAGGGAGCAGAGGGTGATAGGGAGTGGCGGTGAACAGAGCAGGCGCCATTGCTCCCTCCCAGGCCCTGCCCCCAGAGGAAATGTCACAGAAAAGCGACCCAGGTTGCTGGGCACCTGCAAACACCTAAGACTCCAACAGGTGTGCTGAGATAAAAAAGAATGAAAATGGCCAAAACGAAAGATCAGAACAAATTACAACTAACAGATGAAGAGATAGCCAAATTATCAGATGCCCAGTTTAAAACACTGGTAATCAGAATGCTCACAAAACTGGAAGAAAGGTGGGCGCAAATAAATGAACAAATGAAGAATACGATAAAGATAATGAGGGAAGATATACAGGGAACCAAAAGGGAAAAAAAGGAAGCTGGGACTCAAACCAATAGGGTGGACCAGAAGGAAGAAACAAGAATTCAAAAAAATGAGGAGGGACTCAGGAACCTCAGAGACATTTGTAAATGACCCAACATCTGGATCATAGGGCTGCCTGAAGGACAAGAGGAACACCAAGAAATTGAACACATTTTTGAACAGATAATGAATTAGAACTTCCCAAATCTGGCAAAGGAAATAGGATTCCTGGAAATCCAAGAAGCTCAGAGAGCCCCAAAGAAGCGGGTCTCAAAGAGGAACACACCAAGGCACAACATAATTACATTACCCAAGATTAAGAATAAAGAGAAAATCTTACAAGCAGCAAGAGGAAAGGAGACAGTTACCTACAAAGGAATTCCCATGAGACTGTCAGCGGATTTCTCAAAGGAGGCCTTCCAAGCAAGAAGGGGCTGGAGAGAAATATTTCAAATCATGAAAAGCAAGGACCTATAACCAAGAATAATCTATCCAGCAAAACTGTCATTTAGAATGGAAGGGCAGATAAAGTGCTTCTCAGATAAGGTCAAGTTCAAGGAGTACATCATCACACAGCCTTTACTATATGAAATGTTAAAGGGATTTTTATAAGACTTGTTAATGAGATGCTGGGTTCCCCCTTACCTGTCACCACCAGGAGCAGGGGCTCACTCCGCTTGGACAGTGTGCCCCCAGTAAGGCACCGAGGCCAGATCAGCTACCGGGGAATTCAGATCAGTCACAGCCAAGATGCTTGTGAGGTAAGCAAGCAAAATACAACCAGAGAAACAAAATATAACCAGAGACATTGAAGTTTAGAACAATCTGGCAGTAACCAGAGGGGAGGGAGAAGGGGATAATGGGGACAAGGGTATTCAGGAACTACTATAAAGGACACATGGACAAAACCAAGGAGGAGGGTGGAAGCAAGGGAGGGAAGTGGGTTTACCTGGGGTCGGGGGTGGGGGGTAAATGCAGACAACTGTAATTGAACAATAAAATAATTTAAAAAAAAATGAATAACTGCAAAAAAAAAAAAAAAGCCCAAAAAGGAAGGAAGAAAGAATGGAGCTCTTATACCAGGATTTGGCAAATGTTTATGAATAAAATGGTATTTTCCGGGAGCTGGTTTACAAATACACCGCCTGACCATCTCTTCAAACACCAGTTGCTCTTTCAGACTCATGGAGTTTCTGGAAGAACCACACCAAGTACATTCCCTGACACACAGAGGAGTCCTTGACGGGAGCGTTTTCCATGATGGTCTTGGATTTATTTCTTCTGAACTACTCTATTACAATTAAATTCATTGGGGTGATATGAGTTCATGCAATTACATAGGTGTCAGCCCTGGCTGCTGTGGTTCAGTGGGTGGAGCACCAACCTGTGAACCAAAGGGTCCCCTGCTCCATTCTTGGTCAGGACGCACAGCTGGGTTTCAGGCCGGTCCCAGGCAGGGGATGTGTCAGAGGAAAAAAATCTGTGTTTCTCTGGTGCATCCATGTTTCTCTCCCTCACTCCTTCCCTTCCCCTCTCTAAAAAATTAATACATGAATCGTAAAAACATTACAGAGGTTTCAAGCAAACAGATCTATGATGTCATATTTACATGGCATTGTGTTCACCTTCCCAAGTCAGATCTCTCCTCACTGTGTATTTCACTCTCTTTACCCTCCTCTGTCTCACTCTGACCCCTTCCCTCTAGTGACCACCACTCCGTTGTCTGTGTCCATCAGCTCAAACTATTCCTGGTATTTATTCATTTAAACAGTTGTTTAAAACATATTTGTTGTCTGCCCAACGACATGCACAATCAGCAAAAGTGGAAAATGAAAGCGAGAAAAATTTCTTACATGAAAGTGGGTGAGAGATTGAGGGTGAGCCCAGGTGTGGATCTGAACCTGTGATGTGGGCTGAGCCCCAGGTAACAGGGTTGAGAAAAGAGGGGCCAGTCAAGGAAAATCAACAGTGCAGTGAAGTGAGACGACCACAGTTGACTGTGGACAAACCTCTGCAGCCCCAGCCCCAACCTCTCCCTGTAGGAGAACCGTGCACACACCTTCCACATTCTCAGCAGACACTTTCCTGCAGGTGCCCACACTTTCTTCCAGAGCTTCTTGGGACCATCACACTCTTTTCCAGGCTCTGCCTCGCTGACTGATGGGTTTGTTGTCTCCTGTGTTCACCACCTGGCTGCATTGTGGGGTCTTCTCTGACTGTGCCAAGCTTCAAACAGCAGCACCCCGAGGACCACGAGGATCAAGCCAGACACACCCAACCGGATGATGTTTTCCACTGTGTAGTCTTGGGGTTGATAAGCTAGGAATTGTGGGTAAAAAGGTCACAGAAGTCAGGACAGACTCGTCAGACAGTCAGTCAGCACGTCCACCAGAGCACCTGCATCTCATTGACAAGTTTTGATGCTCTGAGCACAGCCCCATAGTTGAGAATTGCTCCTACTCTCTACTATGGGAATCTGAGTTGCTTTCTGATCATCCCAGAGGATCAGCTGCTCCAGAGGAAAAGAAAGCCTATAGGATATGAGAGAAGAGACCTAGGATGGCTTAGGTCATCTCTTTTCTAATCTTCAATGGGTCTCTTAAACTAATGGTACCCAACTCAACTCCACAAGGTGAGCATCTCTGGGGTCTGGTCTTGCATTGTTCTGGAAAGTCAAGATGCACATGGGGGACTTCAATTTGTCCTGAATGTCAGGACATGAAGGAGTGACGGCTGGATCCACCTTTTCATTGCTCCACCTCAGCTAGCTCCTTGTGTCTCTGACTCAGGAACATAATTTCCATGTCACATTCCTTTCTTCTTTCTATCAGTCTTTCTTTTTAAAAAATAAATAATTGACTATGTACAACACAGGCATTTTGGGTATTGAAAATTACCAAAATTAACATAGCTTCTAAGTGTTCAGTCAGTCTGTAATGTAATAGGAAGATTGGTAAGAAAGTAGCAAAAAGATAAATGAAAAAATAAAACCTATAAATGCACACCTGCATGAAAATACAGATCTCTATACATCACAGATAGGCTCTGATGGTGTGACAAATGAAATAACAGACAGTACAGGGAACTCTGGGAGGGGGAGGGGGCACTGACATGAGTTCTGATGGGAGGTGTTTTGGAGGATGACCCGACCCTGCTGACCACCTGGTGTCATGGAAATGGAGCAGAAATCCTGCTGTCCCCTGCCAGGCCAGGGAAAGTTGGGCTGTGCTACCCATTGAGACCCTGAGGGGGTGTGGTCCCTCATCCTTGATCAGAGCTAATCTGACACAGCCAGGCTCCGAGCGACACTGGAGGGTCTGTTTGTCTCCAGGCAGCACCAGGGGGCCTGGCTGGGCCAAGAGGGAGGGCTCCCTGTACACACCTGGGGAGAAGGTCATTGTCACCCAGGGGAGACACACACCCATCACCCACTGGGGCTGCAGTGAGAGCTCTCACATATCCCTCCTTTAGTCTCCTGCCTGTGGTTCTGTCCCCAGTAAACCAGTGTCACCAACCTGCACAACACCCCGGATTTTACTAGGCACAAGGTTTAGATCAGTTACTTGGGGCACAGGTAAGAACTGAAGCCAAGTGTGAGCCCCCTCACCTGTGACCTCGAGGTGCAGAGGGGCACTGGGCTGTGACCACACATTGGGGTTGGAGCTGGAGGAACCATAGCATCTGTAGGTCCCCCCATGGGAGGAGTTCACAGGGCCCACAGGGAAGGCAGCCTGCCACCTCCCATCATTGGAGCTCCATTCCAATGTCCTGCATTGGCGTGGCTCATCCTCTCCCTCCTTCAGCAGGTGGAAAGTGTCCCATGTGGACTGTGAGCTGCACAAGAGGGACACATTCCCTCCTGAGGCCACCACTGGGCCTGGCTGGGCTGAGAGGGAGGGTGCACTGTGTTCTCCTGAGGGAGAAGGAGGATCTGATTAGAGGGGACCATCACCCCACCTTCCTCAGGTGTCAGCTGGGAGGGGTGAGGCCCCCCTAAAGCCTCACTCTGTCCCCTTCATCCTCTGAGGAGCCTGCAGTTGGGAGAGACCTGGGTTCCCCCTTACCTGTCACCACCAGGAGCAGGGGCTCACTCCGCTTGGACAGTGTGCCTCCAGTGCTGTATGCACACTGGTATAGCCCTGCATCCTGTGAGCTCATGGACTGAATGAGGAACCCGGTCTTGTTGGAGTCATGTGAGATTCTCCTATGCAAGGGTTGAGAGCCCCTGTCTCTATATAGAATATAGCCATTTGCCTGCAGAGACCCCTGACACCAGATGGTCACAGGGCTCCCCTTGCTGACCTTGGGGCCTGGATCAGCCCAGATGGAAGGTTTGGGGAGGACATCTGCAAAGGAATCAGACCTGCCAGGTCAGGGGGTGTCCTTGTCGCCTCAGTTTCCCCTGCCATCACTCCAAGGCCCCTCCCACACTGGTGTCCACTAGCCCAGACCCACTGTGTGCCCCCCAGCTGCCCAGGGTTATCATTGTGCTGAAGCAGGAGTTCTGGGGGAGGACTCACCTGCCTGGACCTGGTCCCACGGGCCCCTACACAGCCCTGGAAGAGAGTCCCTGTGAGATTATCCTTCACCCCACACACAAGCTCCAGGCCTGGTCTGGGCCCCTGAGTGCTGGGGTCAACCTGGGGCTGATCCACTTCTCCTTCCCCTTGGAGTCCTGTCCCCAGTGAGCTTCTGGAGTCCTAGACCTGGGATGGGAGGGGAGCCTTTCTTTTCTTTTCCCCAAAACTCACCGAGAGAGAGAGCAATGAAGGTCAGTGTCATGACATGTCTTCCAGGGTCCCCAGTGGGGCACATGATGTGTGAAGTCCACAGAGCCTAGACAGACAGACAGACATGGGGTGTGACAAGATCCCAGCTCTGTGAGACAACTCACAGTTTCCTCTGCAGACGCAATCTTTGTTGCCTGAAGGGTGGTCGAGGAGACGGCAGGATCTGGGACTTTACAGACCAGATCTGAGTCTCAGCAGAACCCACACGCGCTGCTCCGCCTCACGTGGCACCCGATCCAGAGGGTGACACGTGTCCCAGAACATGAGGTTAGGGGAAACCGGGCAGCTCTCGGGAGTAACCCAGTTTCTATTCCAGTTCTGACTGTGCTTCTTCTGAAATCCGTGTGGCCTTGGGCAATTAACTTCCTTTTTTTGAGACAATGTAAATGCAAATTTTCTTCCATCCTTTGTCAATCCAGTATCTGGCTCATGTTTCCTGAGCAGGTGCCCTGTCCAGACATGAGTTTCATTAGGGAAGGTGTCCGATTTCCCACGGGTACACCTGTGTCAGTTAGTGACATCGGACAGTATGAATATTTAGGCAATGGATGATGTTGGTGTTGTTTTGGTAAGTTTCCCAGAAGGAGAAAAATGGAGCACAGAGAGACTCCATAACATGTGAATGTCATGGAATGTGGGGACCTGAAGGTGAAGGAGGGACCAGGACACACTAGGGGTCAGCACAGGGGGCTCAGAGGACATTCAACCAGAAAGAGGGTGATTATTCTAAGAGTTGCAAGTCACCAGGTTGTGCTGTTCCCTGGTCACACGAGGCCTCTGCTCCCTGCAGGGACTCCTGGGTTTGATCGTTAGGGTAATGGAACATTTTTCATAAAGGAATGTGTGAGCAGGTGCTGCTTTGAGAAAATACCACTCTGTGGGAAGAGACTGTAGGAGTGAGGAATGGATGACAAACTGATAAATCTCCAGCACTAATCTAAACCCAACGTAATGAGCTGATCAGTGCTCTGTGTGGTTTATGAGAATTAATCATTGAAACCCAACACAAATCCCATAACACAAAAACATTTGAAGCTGAGTGAAAAGAGGCAGGAACGTTTCTTTGTCATTATCTCAGTCTAGGAAGTGTGCAGAGAGTCTGCTCTGAGCAGACTGGCTCAGGGGGCACCCATGACAAGCACAGTGTTGCCATGACCCAGGTGTGTGAGTCTGGGGAGGGGAGGTGGGCACTGGGAAGGGTCTGCTTTGTAGGGACAAGTTGGCTCTGCTTGGGGTGGAGAGGTTAGCTCAGCCTGATCTCCAGCAACATGGACCAGCGAGGTGGAGACCTGTGGAAGGCTTTGTGCAGGGAGGGTCCTTGGCAGGTAAGTTCAGGTGCATCAGAGTAAAACTCCTCAGCTGGGAGTGAGGATCTGCAGGAGACCAGAAAGGAGGCTGATGGGGTCGCACCCACTCGATGTCCTGAGTCTTCACCTGAGTGTGACTGTGGAGGGGACCTGGGCCACAGAAAGAGGGGCCCAGGGTCAGAGCTGTGGGTGTGTTCATCGTGTGGGGGGAAGAGAGGGGAGAGCTGAGGGTTTGCCTGATCTCTGCCTGGGTGGCCTGGGGAGCTGATGGGGCTTTCCCTGGGCTGACCACCTGAGTCGGGGGCTGAAGGCATGGGGAGAGGATTACAACAATGTCCCCTGATCCACAGAGAGAGCCACCAGCCATCCTGGCTGGGTGTGTGGTTTGGTCTCTCCCTCTCACTTCCCATCTCTGACTCCCTCATCTCTGTGAGCAGGAGACCTTCTCTCCATCTCTCCCATCCAGGTCCCTGGGCATGTCTGCCTCCTCACTGCCCTGCTCTGTGAGAGGCAACCCTTCTTCTGACCCTGATCACTCCATCCCCATTTGCTGGGCAAAGGCACCAGTTGAGGATAATTCACAGGTTCTTAGCTAAGACACGGGGAAACATTACTGACCATTGGTTCTGAGCCCGTCACTTGCCCTCTCCCTTTGCCCTCATTGCAGACAAGGGTGGAAGCTCAGCTCTCATGGCTGTTGTGAGCAACAGCAGAGCCTGAGACATGAAGAGGCTCCGTCTGTGTCATTTCTGGGCCTGATTAATACACTGGCTTGAGAGACTTGTGGGAGGAAGGGCTACTTGGAGGCCGCATATGAATCCCCCAGCCTTCAGGGGGCATCAGAAGCTACAGAGCATCCTGGGTTGATGGCAGGTGAGCCTAGACTGAGAGGAGACAGGAAGGACGCTGCTCATCCTGGATCCTGGCCTCACCACACTCAGGAGTGAGGGTGGGAACCCCACCAGGGGCTGAGCCTGAGCACTCAGTGTTCAGAGCCTGAAACAGCAGCAGGCCAAGGACCACCAGGACCAATGCAGCCACGCCCGTGCAGGTGAGATTCTCCACGGTGTAGTCTTGTGGGTGGGAGGTTAGGAAATATAGACAAAAAGGTCACAGAGGTCAAAGCAGACCAAAGTCACCCCAGGATCCAGGATGTCCACCCAGGATACCTGCCTCCCTCTGACAGGACCTGAGCCTCTGCACCCAGCCCTGTAACTGAGGATGCTCCTACTCCCCACTCCTGGGGTCTGCCTTGTTCTGTGATGGTCTGATGGAGTTGGCCGCCCCTGAGGATCATGATGAGGGTGTGAGTGAGGACATGGGGAGACACGAGCCTCCCTCCTGGGGTCTGTGCTCGCCGATGCCTCACCTCTCAGACTGTA